>CAAE01008790.1:38039-51111 GCA_000180735.1 Tetraodon nigroviridis | reverse complement strand
TTGTGTGTGTGTGTGTGTGTGTGTGTGTGTGTGTGTGTGTGTGTGTGTGTGTGTGTATAGCTGGAGGCCAGGTTCGTAAATAACTTTTTTTTTTTTTTTTTTTTTTAAGAAAAAAAACGTATTAAATTGGCAAGGCACACTCAGCCACACAAAGCATGAGGACAGCATTGTACTATCCCTCTCTTTTTTGTATGAGCTCTAACTTATGTGCCTGGGGATTCAATCTAGCTCACTAATTAACCATTAATTTCATACACCCGTGTGCTTCGGTGGGTCCACAGCTGTGGGAGCAGATGGGCCAGAACTTATAAAAAATAATGTATTGTTTGAAAGAGAACTTTATCTAATATGAAGCAATTATTCTGCGCACCCTACCTCCTAAAAGCGGAAGTCGATATTAACGCTACAGAACCAAAACGCAACTTTTCCAGCACCTTTTATTCTCTAAAGCTACACTCGGTGTTGTCGTGTGTGGCGCTTGGAAGTATAGATTCATAAAACTCTAAAGAATACGCTTAGACAGGCCCGGGGTTTGTTTAGAATTTGGTGCGTAAAATTTTACTTCACGCGTAAAAGTTTATATCCGTGCGTAAAAGACCGGCCTACTCGTTTGGATCTACTAGTCCATGTGGCGCTGTGGCACTCTTTGGTTCCAAAACGCCATAACGATCCTCGCTGGATTTCAAGCTCAAATGGTATAGTTCAGACCAACCAAACAAACAAAAAAACATCTGCAGCTGTTTTTAATAAATAAATCGCCACACATAGAAGGTAAACAATACTCGCTATTACGTTACTGGTAAATATTTGGGTGTTGGAACGGCACAGCTTGTTTGTATACATCACAATTGCAATTTAAAGGAGTCATAAGGGGCCATTGTAAAATTTGCTAATAGAAACCCAACAGAAAATACCAATACAAACAATATTATGTATTCACAAAAGCATATTTATCACAGTTTTATTGCCTTAGGTATAAGAATTTATGGTGGCCCTCCTTCCCAGCTACTCAAAAGCATCTCTTAACCAAGGCCAAGGAGACTTGTATCTGAATATTCCAAATACAATTTATTTCTTATTGTATACTATTGTTGGGTGCTGAAAGGGGATACTCGTAAAAAATAGCATTATTTTTACTCATTAAATGTACTTGACCCTCCTTTTTTAAAGTACCGATGTACAATACTCTAGCGCCAGTGTGTCACTTTTAAGTATATATTCTACATGATGTAATCCTAATGTGTAAATAAGTAGAACAGGATCCAGCAACCTTTCAGGCTGCATCATCTGGCAACAAAGATCTTGCTAATTTTGCAAAGCCTTTTTTCCAAAGAGCCGAGTGAATGGCAGAGATTTGAATCTGGGCCACAGATCTGGATAGAAGAGACATGAGTCATGACACAATACTGTAGGCAGGCCTGAAATTATAACAGAGACATTAGAGCCTGATGCAAAATGCAGCTTTTCATATTTTCACCCACAACACTGGTTTTGGTCATCACCCACAGCCTTTGTGCGTGTGCCTACGTCGTCTTTTCTTCTCTGAGATCATCCAGTGTTTCAGATTGGGGCTGTCATTTGGAAGCAGTGTTTGTTTCAGGCATGACGCCATCCGAGTGCCGTGGTTAGGGACTGACTCACCTACGGACAAGATGAAAAGGGAAGGATGGTTGTGCTTTTTACCTCTTATCTGTGAGGCTTTGTGTTTGATGCTTCAGGTCCATTTTTTTGGCCTCAGTTACGTTGGAGTTGTACTTGCCACTGTTGGAAATGGCTTTAATACAGCTTTGAAAACCTAACTAAAAAACTTCCACAAGAGGTACGACATTTATACTGAACTCATCATGAAAATAATCTCACAGTAAGAGTATTTACTTTTATGCAGGATTCCGTAAATAAGGGTAAAATTCACATTTTTAGAGTCCTTCTTCTTTTTAGTTACAGAAAATGTGCTGGCACTTTAAACAAGTTGAAGTAGGTAATGTGACAAGGCCAAGTATGGCACTGTTTTCTTGTGGAGTGCTGTAATTAGACCTAATTACTGTTACCTTTTTCAATTCTCTGCCCACAAAAGACGCAGAGCTGAGCTGTTTGCTGTGTTTGTGTCAGCTAGGCGGAGGCAGGTTGACAGATTAAAGCTTTGCTTTTTCTGCAGTTAGCTTTAATTTATTTTTCTCCTCTTACGGAACTTCAGGAAGCGTCTTTAATTCGGGAGCCTCCGCTTTCTCTGCTGCTGCATGTGTCCCTAGTTAATTAGACGGAATATACAGTATGTTAATGGTACGCTGCTAGCAGACTAATTAGGATTTTGATTAGAACTAAGATACAGGCTGTCAGTACCGATGTGTGACTGCACACGCGCCTGTGCTTCTCCCTGCTGGCCTCGCTTGTCGAGGAAATCACCCCGGCTGGAGCCTCCGCCGGATGAACCGATGGCAGAGCGTGCTGAATCTGTTTTCTGCCAAGGAAATGAATTCAAAATCTTTGCTGCAAGAACATTTTATCGAAAGAGGAAAAATGACTTGATCATTTATGGAGGCCAACAGATGTGACTGGGGGAGTTTTTACCCACCTTCCAGCACTGACTTTCTTCATACCTACTATTTGTGTCTCACTGTAATTCCCTTGACTGATGATTATCTTTTCCCCAGTACACATGTGTACAGGCCTCTGTTTTTCTGGTGTTGTTTAGTGTTTTTTACCGCCATCTTTGGCTTCATGGTCTAATTCTGAGCTCTATGTGCTTCTGGCAGTGCTGCATTTATTAACAATTCCTTTTGTCGAAACCTATCTTTTTTTCCCCTCTCTCCTCTCAAATGAACCACGCTCTTTCCTTTTCAGTTTCTCTGACTCTTCTCATGTCTTCCTTTCGCTCTCCCCTTCCAGCTTCCTTGTTACTTTGCTCTTTTTTCTTTTCTAATGGATTCTACAGAATTGTCCCATGCTGTGCCATGTGGAGGGCAAAAAAAGAAGTGAAAATCTGGCTTCTGTAGTGTCTAAGGGTGCAGGGGAGCTCTGCTCCTCTGCATAGGAAAATAAATGCTAATGAATCTCTCATACAGTATTCACTCAATGATTGATGTAAGCATTGAAGTGTGCACTATATGAATTTAAAACAGCAAGAGATGTTTTGATTAAAGTCATTTTAAAGGTTTATACCGAACTCTGCCACACTTTGCATAAGAGACATCAGGGGTTTGTTGCCTGGCTTTAAATCACTCTTTACTTGGGTAAATTACTGTTTACAAAGGGAGATGTCATTTAAAACCTAAAATTCTCTAAACTGCACCGGCGCCCTGGGTAGCTGCAACATTTAACCTTACATTATTTGAGATTAAAATTTAGATTTTAAATGCATTACAAAACAGTATATGCCTTTTGGATTCTTTGTTTCTTTGCTTCTGTAAAAATAGTTTTAAAAATAGTTTTACAGAAGCAGGTGTTATGTAATTGGTCTTGTGTAACTCATCTTCGTAGCAACCAATGGCACGGTCACACAACTATGCAGAGAATTGTTCAAAACTTGTTCTGTCACGCGTAGAGAACGTTAAACATCTTACTGATCATCTAGGAAAATACCTTTGAAACTACTTTTTTTACTGGAGAAGATCCAACTGAATCCCCTTCGGGACTGAAATCTAGAAAAATGAGTGTAGGTGACAGAAAACAAAGCTTTCACAGAAATGGAGCCACATCACACCCAGTGGGTGGATTCTCTACGGAAAGTGACACATTTCATGGTGGCCACAGTACAATTTCTAATTGCACCCCATTTATGACACACAATAACACACCAGTTCACTGTAGTTATCCAATAGTCGGCAACCTAGAAACTTTTAACTTTTTCCTTGGTTTTTTTTTGTTTTTTTAAGACAGAATAAATTCATCTCACAGAATGTGACACTTATCGAAGCTGATAAAAGCCTGTATAAAGCTAACATTAGATGGAAAAATTTTTAAGTTTTAATTAGTGCATGTTTAGTAGTTGAGTGTTTGAGAGTAAAATGTCAAATCTGCCACATGGGTAATGTAGATGCTTCAAATATATTCCCATATATAGGCAATAGGAATCCTGCCAGTGCTGGTGCAGTTATGAGGACAAAAAACAAGATTTACTATTGATAGCACATATTTCCCCCCCACATTTCCATCTACTGTTCCAAGTGCCCCCCCCCCACCTGACAGTGATGTCATCATAACTTGTGTACAGTTTAGTGTGCAGCAAAGCCATGTGGGATCACAGGATGAGGTCATCGTTTAACAGGTCCGCCGCTTCCCGTGTTCAGCATGTGCAAAGGAAGAGTGGCGCTGTGCTGCCCTCAGCGTGGGCTGCACATGCCAGGTGGACCCCACAGGGCTTCCTAACTGTGCACAAATGCTGTATAATTATGTGTTAATTTGCCCTTTTGCACGGAAAAGGGAACTGTAGGAGGAGTCTGTCTCCCACAAATTGGACTCTTTGCCAGAGCCAAGATAACGGTAAATTAGTTGCATTAGTGCAAAATTATGAGGTGTTGAAAATAACTTCACTTTGTGTTAATGGCAGGAGCTACTGAGGCCAGATTTTTGGAATATCTGCAGGAATGCGTGCAAATTTGTGAATCGGCTGTGAGCACAGTTATAGGGACAGAATGGTGAAATAGTGACACTAAATGACCATCAGTGTGTAATGTTAACAGGATGAGAGGCAGTTTGTCATATTGTTCACGTTATTAGGCACAAAAAGAGTTAATGTCAAAAAGTCACTTTCTTGTTAGTGGTGAAATGTGTAACAGGAATAATCTCCGGTTCTCAAGTCTTGGGTTCATATTATTAGTTTAGTGTCTAACAACTGTTTAATTTTCAATCATAGCGCCCTGTTATATCACATTACTCATCCAGATGTGCAGTACATGCCCTCACCCTTCCCTTAGGTGTTAGACAGATTCGTTAGCGCTTAACGTACCTGCAGCACGACGTGGTCGCCATCGGTTCCAGCTTTACCAGATGGCTCCCTTTTTGACGCGTGTTGGAGGGCATATGGTTGGATGTGGGAGATGGATAAAGAACAATTTTCCACCAGCAAATGACTATCTCTGCTCTCAGGAAGTAGGCCACAGCGGTACCCCCCTGTAAGACTGCAGCGGTTCGTTCTATTATTAAAACCCTTCATGAGGCATCTATGCAAACATGTAACCGGGGTGTGGCGATCTCGTTTAACTTACTGTTAAAGTATCTTTGCCCTAAATGCACCTAAACAAGAGGCAGTGTACATTAAAGATGTAAAATGGACACCTATTTAGGAGGCAAACCAGTGGACACCATTGCTCCATGTCACTATGTGGTAATTAGGTAGGTAGGTAGGTCGGTGGGTGGGTGGGTAGGTAGGTAGGTGGGTGGGTGGGTAGGTAGGTCGGTGGGTGGCAGTTGCACCCTAGCATGGACGCTTCATCAGCACTAGCAGTCTCATGTCAGCCATCTCTAATATCTCTGTTCTTCTCAGGCTTGGCATGTTTTCCATATGATGAAGATTGCTTGTTTATAGGATTATGGGATTTTTTAAGGCTGATTGATAAGACTGATAAGTGTGAATAGGCCATCAGAAGTAGACTGGTCTAAGTCTACATACTTGTTCCTCAACAACTTCTACTCAATTCTAAAAACATCCTCTAGAATCTCATTAAACTCCTAACTTCTTTTTCCTTCTCAATTGTTCTCAGTCATCTCATCTGTGTGGAGTAACAAAGAGAACATTAAAAAAGAACATTTTGAACTCATAAGACAGAATCAGAACTTTTTTTTTTTGCTTATTGTTAGTCATCAGCACTTTATTATAATATCTGTAAAAATAGTCATTGTCAAATGAATTAATTCTTTTTACAAAAAGACGGCGAAAAGTGACTCATCTGAAACACAAAAGATGTCTGAGACACGTGGGATGTGTGTGTTTCGGTAAAGATGCGAACAATTTTTGCATTGTGGTGTCTTCAAAGAACATGTGCTGAATACATCACAGTGTCAGTGCCCCATTTAAAGGCAAATTATAATTATCTATCACAGGAATGTTGCTATTAATTGCTATCCCCGCATCATCAGAATAAAGGCCGACAGCGTGCTGTTGTACATTCAGGAGAAACACTTTCCACAAAACATTTTATATAATGTAAATCCTTCATTTAACTTGTCAAACTTTTATTTGAAATAGGATTAAAGCGCTCATCCTGGAGCTTTGGAACCCAACCTGCTGCCCTTCTTGACAACAAATTACCGCAGCTCACCTAACTAAAGTGCGCGACCACATGGTGCACTTTTAATATGTTTTAATATTTTTGTTGTGTTACAATATTGTCAACTCTGATGGTTTTCAGAGGTGCTATATTAATCCACTTGACTCATCTTGACTCTGGGGGCTCAGGTGGAGAACTACTGAAGAGATCTCTGCATTTTAATGAGCTTGTTACATCCGTCCCTGGTTAGGGAAGCAGCAGCAACATCCAATTATTCACACTGACAGAACAACCATGCAAGTATGTACAAGTAGTTTCTTTTCATCTAAGCACATGAGTGCCAAAAGAGCAAAGCGTGTTTTATTATTAAATATAGAAAACTGAGAAGAGATTAGGAGTAAGCTTTTTTCCCCTACAAGACCGTCCTGGATTGAAAATCCTCACTGTATTTCATTTACAAATTATTGCAAGAAAATGCTTTAAGATGTATGTAAATTATTCTTTTTCAAAATGCATGTGGTTTTTCTAAATGATTTAACTCCAGTAGTCTCATTACCTTGCCAAAAAAACAAAAGCTGGATTTTTTTGTCTGGTTTTTTACTCGTATTTCATGAATGTACCACATTCAGAATCTGCATATGTCTGGGGGCATATAGATTTCACATAAGTGAGAAAAAATAGTTTAAATTTAAGAGAATAGAGTCTCCACTGCATGTTTTATTAAAATTTTTAATAATGACACACAGATCAGTGAGACACTTCTGCCATTGTTGGTTTTCAAAACTTCTGTGACATCATGCCAAATTAGTTGGAACAGTAATTAGTAATAAAGCGATACAAATAAAACAGAAAACGTCAGCTTTGTAGATGTGTTCAAATGCATGATCGGCATAAAAATGGACATCAAAAAGAGTTATTTTGATAATGCTGCAGACTACATATCAGAACACCACATATTAGAGCAACTTCACACTTTAGTGCATCTTTTCTAATGAAAAACAAAAGATGGATCAGAAATTGTCTTGGGAGTTTATAATTAGACAACATCCTCCAATGTGAAGTGTTTTTCAGACAATTCAGTCTTAAAAAAAAAAAACTAAAAAAATGACCTATGGGCAGTTTCATTAAGCTACATGTGATGGGAAATTTATCATACTCTTAAAAATACACTTTGCTTTGATTAATTAGCAAGCTCCTGCTTTTGCCAGTAATTGGGCTGCTGTGAGCAGCTGGGAAATGTTTGTTATGGAAGGACACACACATGCTAACAACATGCAGCAGCACAAAAGCATGTTTCTCACAAGTTTAGCATTGTTTATCATGATGACAGCACATAAACTATACAGACATCCCGGCCTGACAGTATAATTAGCAGCCACTAAGATATAAGGTGAGATATTGCACCTGATCAATTTTGTGCCCACTTAATCATCCATTTTTTTTTTTTTTTTTTTTTTTTTTTTTTGGCAAACCACACTGAAGAAAATTAGCACGCCGCTTCATCCTGTTAAATTGCTTTTATATGGACACCGGCGTGAAATTCCGAACAATTTACTGTTCCTCTACCCCCGGCTTGTGCACCCAAAGTCCCTAAAGCAATTTGCAAATATGAATACCGGCGGTGCTCTGGGCAGTTGGGCGGAGTAGCCAGTTAACCTCTCACTTGAGCTGA
Source organism: Tetraodon nigroviridis (assembly GCA_000180735.1). Classification (NCBI taxonomy): domain Eukaryota; kingdom Metazoa; phylum Chordata; class Actinopteri; order Tetraodontiformes; family Tetraodontidae; genus Tetraodon; species Tetraodon nigroviridis. Next base: position 43,233 of record CAAE01008790.1, on the reverse strand, counting down.
AGATGTGGACTCCGTCCCCGTCGCAATCCCCAGGTCGGTACATGTGCATAATCTGCTGACGTGTCGTTGAGCTGGATTGTTCAGACATAATTAGGCCGGAAACATGGATGTGCTAATTAAAGGTAATATCACACCTGACACTAAAAAGAATTGCAACATGTTTACACATGCTCTTCCGTGATATTTGCTGTTCAGCCCCGTTCAGAGCCAACTGTTCTACAACATAATCACCAGATCAGTGTAGTGGTGGTAATTGTGACACTGTAGGCGAAATCAACGTGCAGTAAATGAGGCAGTCATTTAAAGCGTATGTTCAGGCATTTGCACTAGACTGGTTGACTTTGAGCTCTTTGGCATTATTTGACAGACTGAACAGTCTTTAAAAGTTTGCTCCAATCTTTATATTACATCATCAACACTACATAGTTTTCTTCTTGTTTTTCAGTGACTGCTTAGGTTTTCTGGAACTTGAAAGATCTACATTAATTAACCAAGCCAAGCAGGCCTATTGGTCATGTTTGTAGGCACACAAATACATAGATACACATACAAAAAGTGTCTAGAATCAAGCAGTAACACATATAGAAAATAGAGAAGGAGAGTTTTGGATGAGCAGGTTTTATTTCACACCTGACCTGCGTTCAGACAGACGGACACACGGCTGTCAACAGAACTGCTTCACTTGTTTGAATTCCACTCTTCTCTCTGTTGTCTTCTTCGGTTGTCACTTTGAGTGAGGGCAGAGACACCAGGGAACAGGGTGAAATCGAAGAGGCAAAGAAAGATGAGGCAACTGTTGTCGGAGGTTTCATTACCGCAGCCTTATTACGTGTTGTTATGACACTTTAGAATATTGTCCGCATGTAAAAAGCATGCATCAAGTACACCACAGTTAGGGCTGTCGCAAATATTATGATAATCATTAAATGCAAATATTTTTCATGATTTGCAATGATTTTTGGTTACCGTCAAATATTTAATTAACAAAGTTGTATAAACTTACTATGAATCTAAGTCTAATGTTATCATTGTGCATCATAATCACAGTTATTTTTCAGACAATCATCTAAAAAACTTTCTAATCATGACAGTGCTAACTACAATTAGAAGTATTGTTAGCACTACTACTGTAGTACACTAGAAGCACACCCCTGTGATGTAAACACATGCTTGATCATGATGGATTATCCCACTTTGTACCTGTTCTGATCTCACCTAAAGCCGCCTATGTGAAAACGCAGATTAGGTAAACTTCTACAACAACTTTTACACCTTCCCCCCAAACATTACTAATCATAAAAGGAGTGATAAATATTTATATCCAGAATACAAAGGCCATAGGGATGTTTGGACAGTGTGCAAAAAGGTTTCTAAGGGGACTCATGGAGATGTAAGCTGAGGGTATTTCAATGCGAGCGGGTGTTTTGAAGCACCAGTGGCGCTCTCTCCAGCAGCGCCAGCTGGTGCACCTGCTCCATCTCAGAAGTGATTTTGATACTTTTCCGCACACTGACACATTTATGAATGTTTGAGCGAACTGGGGTTTTGGCATGCTAAGGAACACACGAGGGAGATCAAGAGACAAGGGTCAAAAACCCAATGAGCTGATCTGAAACTCCTGCTTATCAGTGGACATCAGAGCAACTCAACACTAACAATTTGATAAAAAAAAAAAAGAAAAGAATGAATTGGTCTGGCCTCTGTAGCAATCACAACCCCCCAAAGCCTTTAAAATTACAAGATCCACCAAGAAGGTGATGTTAAATCTTTGCCAGTTTTAATTATATACTATGCTTGTTTTCAGTAATGACAGGTTGTCTAAAAGCTTTTGTTGTCTTGATTAGTAAGGATAACACTGCCATTAACATCAAAAATGCCAATCAATGGTAAAACGTGTTGTTTGAGACATTCCCCGAGTTGAGGCTATTTTGGCTTGGCAGCATTGTTTACTGGCTGGTTCCAGCAAAGGCCAGAATCTGTATACCTGTTTGCTTGTGTGTGCGCATGTAGGGTTTATAACAATACATGCTCCAGTGTGCTTCCTGATTACCATGCATAGCACGTATAGAATGTCCTCTGGGTGTTCCACTATATCTGCCGGTCTAAGTGTGTGTCGAACACATACCTGCAGAATCATTAAAGTTGAATCCTCCAGCATAACTCTGATACAAATACTATACTTGTACTGGTAAAATTCACATTACTAACCATATTGGCATCCAAATGTTATTTTAGCATCAAAAATTTTTGTAATTATTTATACTAAAATGGAATAATTACTATAATGTTAAACTAACCTCAGTTTAGTCATATATTCTTGCCATGGATTCCAAGGCTGCAAATTGACTATCTGGTTGTATTCCTGACATAGGTTTTTCTTCTCTTGAGAGCAGAAAACGTCCGCTTGACAATTGTAGTGGATACAGGGATGTAATCACAGTCAAGGATGTGGCATGCTGTCACTCATGTTTTTTTACTGTAAGAGATTGAAATCAGTGGGACATTTCGCTTCATAGTATATCCTAGCATACCTCACATGTCTGTACACTGGGTTTTTATAAGAAATGTCTGAAATACTGTATGTGTGTAGTTATTTGAAAAAAAACATAAAAACCTAAATTGCTTTTGGCAAGCTGAACTGTAGAGTTGAAATGAAGATAGCGATGGATCTTTACTCTTTTGAGTGTCTCTGACGTACATCTTTGGAAACTGAGGAGACGAACTGTCAGGTACGAGACAAGGATAGTAACAGGATGAGCTCCAATTACCTGGGTCTGAAGCTCCTCACCTGTCTCTGTATTTCAGGCCAAGAACCATCTGCCATAACGTCTGCCATGAATTTTCTATATTGCAGATGCTTTGTGCAAACGTCCTTTGGTTTTTTTTAGATCGAATCTGTACAACTCTGAGGCTGAAAATGCAAGAAAACTCGAATAGATGGGTTTTTTTTCTTTGTTTGGACATATCACAAATTTAGCTTGTAGGGGGAACCTGGGGAGACATAAAATGACCAAATGACATGCAGAGAAACTCCACTAACCTCATCGTTTGCATTAGGTGCTAACAGCAGACATGCGCTGTATGCACAAATTGTTCTTCATCCCCACTTATCAACACAACATCCTGCTAATTTTAAGGCAAACATTTCAGTGTTGTGTTATTTATAAATTCTAATGTTGCATTTTGTATAATATAAGAATTTAGGATTTCTGCACAACGTTCTCTCGCTCTGTCAATCTGCCCTGTCCTTTGCACACGTTGACCCTGTCACTTATTGCTGTCTTTCTGTTCTCCTAATGCAGTTAAATAATGACTGCAGGTAGATAAATATCAGCTTGTCAGCAGCTGGAAAACTGTGTTCATGCTTATAAACAAGCAATTGTGGTGTGAACTGAGTTGTTCTATCAACGCCTAATGGTTCTACGTTAATTTGCAAATCAATTGGTCTGCCAGTGGCCCCATTAAGATGACCTTCGGTCAGTAATGGAAGGACAATAGTGGAGAATTACTGCTCATATTGGGGCATCGTGACTGGGCTACGAAGAGGAGTAAGAGGTGTTAAGAGTGGAAAACGTGAGCAAGAAAACTGGGAGAAAAGCGTTATTTTTGTTGAGGAAAGGTGAATAACTCTCTAGTGACAGAAGGGGAGTTTGAAAAATCTACCTGTCAGAAAATGAAAACCCACTTTCCTATGTTCCCCAGAACAAAGGAAGAAAAAAATTCTCTTCGGTCATCTGTGGAGAAGAAAAAAAATTGGTAAACATGAGGGGAGTCATTGTTAAGAAAGATTTGCTGTTTGTTTTTTTTATCAGTCAGTTGAAGTAAATGAGAAAATGGTCTGACTGAAGGTGGAACTAGACTTGGAAACATTAAGAGGAATGTGCTGCAAAACTTGTGATTCGACTGCTATTGTATTTGGTGACATGCTGTATATACCAAGTAACCCTCTAGATGCAAGGTCAGGCGGTTCTATTACTGAAGGGTATTGAAAGTCATCTACTCCTGTCACAGGAAATGTGTTACACTCATCAGATTTGATGCCACAGGCACACGCGAGCGCACACACGACTGACATTTTTTGTTCAATTGGACGTTGTCCTTGACGGTATTTCATCTCTTAAACAGAAATCAATCATGCTAAGAGACAATTAGTAGACAAGCAAAGAGCTCCCTTTCTTCCCTGGTATTCCAGACAATATGTTAAACGCACCCACACGCCAAAGTTAGAGCTTTAAGGGAACAGTGTCACCTGCTGGCCAACCCTGAGTATTCTGGAAACAGTGTAGTAGATTGTTTTTGTGTATTCTTCTCTGTTTCGGTGCCTTACACCCACCAAAATGTTGCTGTGCAGGGTAATAATAACACAGATAGATAGTGCTGAACTCAGTCTCTGATGTTGTGGGTTTAGTTCAAAAACTGTACCAGGAGCTTGGAGTGCACAGGTTTGCATTAAATTGATTAATTTGTTGTTGTTAATCTGGTTAAAACACATTAACCAAGTTGACACAGCGTTTTTGTTTTATTCTGTATGTGATTCAGATCATCAAGTCATTTCAAATCGAGTCTTTTCTACCAAAATTTGCTAGGGCCAGTTAAACCCTGACCAGTTGGGGACATTGCCATTTATATATTAGCTTCTGACGTAACTAGATTTTACATTTATAATCAAGGATAACTGCGGCTGCAACAGAACTATTCAACATGTCTCTATGTTCCTGTAGAAACAGGGTTCTACAGGGTTAGGGTTAGGGTTAGTCTGCCAGCTTGCTTTATTGCTTCCTTCAGCTTTTACTGATTTCTCTCTCAAATACAGGTGCCCTTGTCAGGAGCAGAAAGGTTCTTGACTAGCAAAAACAATTTTGGATTGGTGGAATTCATTTCACCTCTGGATATCAACAACACCAGCCGTATTACCTTTCTTATTATGTAGGTCTTCAGAGGCACATGCAGGCTGAGCAACCACTGTTGAGGCAGATAAGGGCCAAGGGACTGTTGCAGAGCATGGTATTAAACAGGGGTCGGTATTTTTTTGCTGGAGTTTTACCGATTGTGTCAGTTTTTCCACCTTTGCCTGTCTGGATTGCAAATGACCAGCGGGGTTTATCAAGTATCAAGTGCCTTGAGTCATTGAACTCTGAAGGTAGGCAGTGTTCCACCATGTGTAGTAGACTGGAAGGATGGGATCCCAAAAGTC
>CAAE01008790.1:0-17991 GCA_000180735.1 Tetraodon nigroviridis | reverse complement strand
CTGTTCAGTGATGTCAGAAGTCCCCCAAGTTTAAATGACATTGGAGCTGTAACTCTTCGGATTAGAGACTCGTCTTTGACAGGTGCCAAATTCACCCACGTAAACACAGAGTCACCGTTGTGTTTGAAAAGTTTGGCAGAGCTGGAGTCTGCTCAGGTGGCCGCAAGCCAATGACAGGACAAGCTCTGCTGCCTGTGCCTGGTTTAGAGCTCCACCTGTTCCTTTGCCCTAATGGAACAGTGCATTCGCACAGGAACTTCTACATCCCACAGAAACAAGGAATCCTCGTACATGTGCTGGAACACGGTGAATATACACATACATTTTTTCCATCACACCATCTTCAGAAATGGGAGGCAAGCGAGGTAAAATAAATTTTTAGTGGGTTTATCTACAACTTAATGTTGGTGCCTTTATTTTATTTTGACCAGCTCATAAACTCCATGTGAATATTTGCTAAAATTCAAAATGTGACCATATTACAGTAATCCACGTAATCCTTATACTCCACTGAGTCAAATAGAAGCTCTAAATCTACAGTGATTTAGTCTGCTATGAAAATGGCATATTACTGACTGCTAGAAACCGATTAAGAGCACACAATGGAGTAGTAATGCACCCAAATGCAGCCATATGGCCAATTTTATTAATTCTGCTGCAGCACCTTGAGCCTTTATTAGCAGGCACATCACAGCTTTGCCTGTGAAAATGATCTACAAGCTTCATATTGGCCTGTGTCCAGCACCCCCTCCCCCACAAGGCATTACCATAACATAAATTGATTTATTCTCACCAATTATTTTGTAACCAAGCAGTCCTCTTATCTTCTTACTTTGCATTTCCTTAGTTTCGATTTTTAAATTATTCCCAATAGAAAGGGGGAAAAAATAAGATTTTTTTTGCCTGTGTTGTAAATTATGTAAATTAACAAACATGGCTATGTGATTTCCATGGCAAATAGCCATATTTAGGAATTTTCCCTCATTTTCTTCTCAGGATTAACCCTGAACACGTTTTCATTTCAGCAGGTCCACTTATGAAGGTCACCATCAAGGTCACTATCATCAACATGTTCCCAACTGTTTATCTGTCCAGCTCAACATGACGTAAAGTTCTAACACAATATGAAGAAATGTTGTTATGATATTCCATGTTTACATGATTACAAAATGTGATTGTTGAGGGGAGGAACATTTTACTGATTTCATGCCTTTTTCAGTCAGTTATTCTAAAAGTAAAAAGGGCAAAGTCGAGCTGGATCCTATTTAGAGATATGTTTTCTTTATTCAAAATGGTTATTTTTCATTATTACTTGTAGTCATTTGTCAACTCGGCCCTTGTTCCAGCTTCTAATTAGAATAAATGAATTGACAAACGAAAAAACTTTTGTCCTTCAAGTAGAAAACCAAACGCGTTCAAATGAAGAAAAAACAAATGCACGTACAAAATGCTTTTCTTGCTTAGCCTGTTGTGCACAGATCTTTACTTAAAGTCTGTCTGCAGCATTTCTCTCTCTGTCCGCCCCGTTCATTGTTTGTCTTGCCTTTTTTTTATTCACATTTTCACAGCTGTGCTCCCCATCAGCTTCTGTTGGAACCGATTGGTGGTAATAAGCCATAATAAGAGCAGCTCTGTATGGTGTCAGTGCGAATACACTGATGTTTTAGGATTTATTGCATTGTCTTTTTGTTCATGTCTTTTGGAAACTTTAAAGATTTATAGTGTTTACGCTTTATTAAAATAGAAAAAAATGGGTAACATGATGGCTGATTTGTAGTGTTATTTAACCTATCACACTGATTTTCTTTTTTACAAGGACATATTTAAATTGGAAAAAAGGACCTAGCTTCTTTATTCAACTCCTTCCCTTTTTGGTTTTATATTAAATTATTATCATTTTTACAGGTTGCAATCTTCATTCGTCTCACCTTGCATGTCTTCCTCTCCACTCTCCATCCGTGGCTTGGCCTACATCACCATGACTGATGGAACACACTGTATGATCAGGTTTGTCTCAGTGTGACGTTAAGCTGTGTATGAGAGTATGCAACAGTGTTTGAAATTAGACTGCATATGTCCCACCATCCCCCGGCCTCAGGAGGCAGCGGTACACAAGCTCCAGTGACAGGTGTCGCTCTGCGTGCCCCTCTTTCAGGTGACATGGTAGCCTCTCATGTCAGCGGTGCGCACACACATTAGCGCTCTGGTTCAGGTCTGTGAGCACCGTAGGACCAGGTTGGACCCCCACCTCTCCAGTAAGCAGGAGGGTTCTCTGGAGATTACTACCAGAATAGAACACTCAATCACGCCCTATGCCTGCGAGATGCTAAATGTCTTTGTTCGGCTGGTGCGTGGAAATTTGCATGGCTGCGTGTGTGCGCGCTGTCCTATGTGGCTCTTGTATTTTGGGGATGGCTGTCTCCAAAGCCCTGAGCTCACATCGGGATGAGTCAGAAAAGAAAATGCATTTGCTTCTATTTCTATATTATCCTACCCAAGGGCATACTGATATAATGAAACCATCATTCTGCTATCTGGAGTGAGCGGCACACTTGCAGAGTCTTTCCGCCAAATGGGTTTCTGAAAAGTTTTACAAACATGAACATTGCGCATTTTGGTACTTTATCTCTTCTTCTCTCTTAGGATCTATACATTTTCTGTGTGAGAGTGACCTCAGTTCTTGTCAGAATGTAAGTGAGGAGTGTATTTTAAATACAAGTCCCGGCCAATTCTAAGGTTATCGCTGCTATTTTGAACTTTAATTCTGTGCCTTCTAACTCTTCTGAAACACCAAATTTAGTTTATTCCTATTTTAAAAAAAAAACTTTTAGAAAGGGTTATGTTTGTAGAAGGCTGTCAATGTGGGGGCGCTAAGCCTTTGACAAATGGGTCCTTTGTAAGAGAGAGGACAGGAAAGTGGGGCAGCAGGCAATTCATCAGTGGCTGAGAATGCAATGATCCGTAGCCACAAATGTGCTAATGTTGTTCTCCTGACTGGAGATGTCACTCTTCTCCCTGAAGTCTCTGCACAAGGGTGCCAGTTTAATCTCCCACCGCAGATGTTTCTGGGAAGGGTATAAAATTTAACTTCCTGCCTGACATTGATGAAGAACCCAGTCGGACTGTGGCGCTCTGCATCATTAAAACAGACATACTCAACAGACACAAACCCCTTTTCTTTGATGTTAAAAAACAAAAGTTTTGCCTTCACAAAGAGAGAGAACTTCAGTCAAACTCTTTTGAAAATGAAACATCTACCAAAGCTAAAAGGTTTACGTACCACTTTGACCAAACAGTGCAATAATAATAATAATTCTTTATTTTCAGAGGCCACCATAAGGCACCTTTTCTCTGAAAGGACAATAAATAAAAGTGACGTGACATGATGTGACACGAAGTCTTTTTGCTGAGCGACAAAGATGTCGAGACTCAAAACAAGATAAAACCACATTAGGATGGATGCTGGGAAGAGTTGTGTGCAGGTTTTATTCTTGCCCACACTTGTGCTAAACTGAAGTGACTTTGTTGAAGTGGATGGATCCAGGGTAAATAAGGACTGCAAGAGATTGAATGCTTCAACCTTTCCTATTAAATGATAAGACCATCTGCTATCGGGGCTTCATGTTAAAAGATGGCACTGTTTTCGTCCTTTTCCATTGTTTTTCATCACTGTTAACCCAGGTGTGAAGGTTATATGTGAAAGCATCTAATGATGTGTGGATCAAATCAATCTATTTTCCATCTGTACTCTGTGTTCCGTTAAATGTCTCAAGTAAGTTCTGAAAATAAAAAAGCATTCTAGGCTGGAATTTGGAATTTATGAAAAATATCTCCTGAAACTTGCATTTAATGTCAGCGGGATTAGTGAAAAAAAAAACAAAAAAAAAAAACACAAGCGTCCAGTTATTGACTCAGTGGTAACAGAATGAGCATTTGAGGACAGCACATGGCTGCACTAGAAAAGCAGCAAATCAGAACAGAAGATTTCTCTATTCTTTCTCTACGGTTTCATTAATTCTAAAATCTTTAATCTCTGTACAAGAAAGTCTAAAATCTCCCATGACTAATATCGCAACCCCCTTTGTTTTTTTTTAACATGGTGTGGCTGCGAGCCAAAGGACACATTCGCGGTTTTAAGGTCAGCAGCGCTGTTGGCCCGTCCGCTTTAATCACCTTTCACATTAGTGTGCTGGCTCTGCCAGGGATCAATCACCTCCTCACGCTTCCTGCATATTCTGGCCAATGTTGCATTGTACACCTTTGACCGGAATTAATTATAATTTATTGGTCATACGAGCCAGGACGACATAGACCAACCCAGTTGAATCTGAGTTATTATGAAGAAGGTTTCTAATAGATTCAGACTCTTTTTTTCTTCCTATGCAGGCGTGTCTGTTTGTAAGGATTAAGATACAGCAACCACCCAGAAACAGATGTATTTATAGCAACATTTGTTAAATCCCTATAGCTGCTTTTCCAACTCTGTTCTACTAGGTCTGTTGTGGCTGTTACACCATCTGCTCCATCCCGGTTTGCATACATCCACCTGTCAAAGCTGCGTCATAGTGCCACACATACATTTTGGTTTGTTTCTCATGTAGTGCAGTGGAATTATGAGCCTCATTTATTGCATTAAATTTTCTGTACCGTTTCTGATTTCTTTATCGTACATTTGAATGATGTACGACTTTGTTGCAAAAGGAAAAGGGGTTGAGTGGTACCTAACCCTAACCCTTAGTTTTTTGTAAATAACAAAAAGCAAATACAAAGCGATTTAGAAGCACCCAGCCAATTCATAGACCTACACATCAAAACGTTGCTAGCTTTAAAAAAGAAAAGAGCAAGATGAGAAGACCTTTTGGTGACTCATGTTCTGACAAAGCTTCAGTTGAAATAAAACGAGAATAAAACGAAAGGCCATACTGTGCGCTTCCCTTCTCTTTCCATTCCAGGCTTTTATATCAACTGTCATCAAAGATGAGTCTACCTTGGTGTCGGGCAGGTCTAAACAGCAGTAAACCTCATTAGAGGAGAAAACGCTGTGTTCGTTTACATCAGATTTTGATTTTGGTCACCTGAAATGTTCTTGATGTGGGTGTCTGACTAGGACCAACGATCATGCTTCAGTATTCTACGCAATGGCAGCATGGACTGCAAGAAAGCATCTCTGTCCCCTGTTAAGAACCAATTACATGGACAATCCACAGATGCCTACATGTGCAGCAATGCAACAGACGCGCACACTGGCTATACACCCTGGCATTTTCAAGAGTTAGTTTTTCTGTGTTTGAAAAAAAATCATTAAAAGGTGATGTTTTTATATATTGATTTTGAAGTTTGAATGGTGCTCTAAAACAAGCATTTAGGAGTAAAATGGTACATAATGGTACTATAATAATCTACTCAAACAAGACAGAAAGGAAAAAAAAAAAAAAACAATTCCCATTTGAAGAAGATTGTCTTTTTTTTGTCCTTTTAGAGTACAACAAAAAACGGATTCCTTTGAGTCACAGAACAAGGACGGTTTTCTGATTGAAGTGTCAAGTATTATTTTTGTCTTTCAAGTGTTATATTTTTATTCTGCTGTGGCAGTCGGCTCTGCAAACAGACAGCTATCCAGCAGATGCTTTAAATGAAAAAAAATGATGTATTTAGGACAGCACAGAAGATGGCCTCGGTTGGAGGAAGATATGCCCTTTTGTCTTACCATCGGCACAGTCCTTTATTTCCATTTTGTATACCAGGTTTGAACATTTGTGGTCATTTTAAAGTTTTTTTAAAAAAACCCACAGGGTTTCTGGATTTGTTATTGCTGTTTCCAATTAATCACCCTGGTGGTAGCACTTTTTTTTTCCTGCTTAGCTTTGTAAACTGACAATAAAAAATGTGCTACTGCTTCAAAAAAGCAGCTCTTATTCGGTCTATTAGCCCCATTTTCCTTTTTGAGTTCTCATTCTCTCACAATAACACTGCAAGTGGGTGGAAGTGGGTGGGCGTTAATATCCCTAATCCCTAATTTTTCCTTACAGATATTACAATTTTTTTGAGGTGAAGCCAAACAGTCTATAATGTTGGAACAATGTTGGAACAGTGACACCCAAGACAGATCTTTTTGAAAGAGCAAAGGGACTTCTTTATTTATGGCTTAATAGTTTGCTCAGGGGAGTGCTGTGAATGGGGAATTGTAGCTGTAGAAAGAGTCTTACCAGAACTTTTGCTAGATTACTGTGATTGAAATAAATTGCCACATTTGCACAAAATTCCCAAGAATTTAGTTAGATTTTGGTCATTGCAGCAATCATGGCATGCTGAATCCCAGCACGGTTTGAATAAAAGAGTTAAAAGAATGTTTTGCAGCTGAGAATTCTGCTTTGTCCAATAAATATGCGTTCGCTCGTGTGATCCTTGGTTTCCCTTTTGTCACAAGGTCAACCTATAGCACTGCAGAGAGATCCTGCTTAGTCAGCAAACATGTCAGCATCCTTGCAAAACAGTAGGATGTGCTATGAGAGGACATCCTTGCATAACCTGACAAAATTGCATAACTATCTGCATCACCCAGTGGGTATTGGTATCTGTACATTAAAATATTGATGTCACTGACCTATATTATATTAAACCTATTATGGAACACATCAGGTGGCAACTGGTTTGGCCTATATTTTGGCCTTCATTTTCCAAAACCTTTTGTCTTGAAACAATACATGGGCAGTAATGGTGATAATGACACTATGCAGGCACTCGTCTCCAGGCTGAGCCGTGTTTTGACTCACCACGGCCGCGGGTTGATCCTTCACAGCACTTCGCCATTAAATCCATCTCGCAGCTGCATGCACTACAGATGCTGCAGCTGGGATTCAACGTTGAATGTGAATGAGTTCACCTCGTTGACATTTCCTTCCAGTGCAACTCGCCACGGGCAATAAGAGCGATAACACAAACTCACATTGATCCATCATCTCCGTTCTTTTGTTGGCTGATTATAAGGGAGAACTGTGGCCACAGGCTGTTTTATGCAGAGGCCCAGTGTCAGGTCTGACTCAGGGCAAAGCAATCAGAATATATTATGCAAAGAGACCCTCATGTATCCTATGCCTGGGTTCGGTTAAACTCTGATACTGCAGTTTATGAACACTGGTAGCAAATCCTAAATGTGAAAATATTAAAAGAATGCTATGTGAACATGTTTACAAGCACTCAACTGGTATGTCTTGGAATATAAAGGATTTGGATACAAGTAAAGACCAAAGTGCAAATAATGTAGAGAAGAGTTATTAAACACATTTAATCACCTTGATTGAACATGCTAAAACTCTCCTAATTAACAATTTATGTGTGTTGTCTGAAAATGACTAAAGATGTCATTTGTCACCAGAAATGTGAGTCAAAATCAGTCCTGCTCAGTAATTACTAATCATTTTGGTAGAAAATATTTTCCAGTGTGGATGTGCTGTCATAACTATTTGAATTAATTATCAATAATTTAGTAAAAGATGGTCTGTTATTCACCGCATCAGCTCTTTCAAATGCCATGTTGTGCAAATACACTGGAACTATTGTAAGTGTGCAAAATCTACCCATGTACTTTTTACTTAAATCTCTTTGATGCATGTGTTTATTTACAATATATTTTTATTAAATGTGTACTAAAATCTCCGTTTTTAAGATCCCTGAAAAAAGCTTTCCTTCAGTCTCTTAGAATTTGGATCATCCCACAATACTGGAAAGTTGCTTAGAATGGCTAGAGGTGATTTAGCTTGATAGGTATTTAATCTTCCAGAGAATGCTCTTATACTATTTTTTAACTTGCTTTAGGGGTCAGATAGGACAGTGGAGGAAATCAGTGAATTAAATGCAAAGTCATTTTTTTTTTCTTTTAGTAGCAGGTTACAGTTCGAAAGTCATAGTAGCTTGCAGCAGTGTTTCCACTTCATGGCTACAAAGTTTTCAGGAAAAACAGATTGCTGACGGTGCAGGCAGAAATACCTGTTGCCTTAGAGCAAATAGAATTAGTTTTCCATTCAGGTGAAGAGGATTTAGGCAAGCCCCGAAACTATATTTTCACTATATTTTAATCAGCATTTTAAATGTTCATTTTAAGTCCTTTAATTTTCTAATCATTTCGGCCTGTAGAGAAACAAAAAGTGTAGAGTTTAAAGAAACAGGTCTGAAATTTGAGAAAGCGGAGACAAGTTTTAGTCAGTCATTATTATACATTTGCACGCACTTTTATTTTTACACTAAATAAATTCATTTAAACATTTGTAATCATTGTAATCTGTCCATCATCGTATACTGAGAATGCAAAGACAACATGGTACCTAAACTGACAGCCAATCTGTGCTCTTCAGTGATACCCCTTTCTCCTCATAATGGCACCCTTCAGCACACACACACACACATAACACACACACACACACACACACACACACACCAAGAGTTACTGATCCATGTTGCTGTCAGTCGCAGCGGCTCCCACTTACCATGGCAGTCGTGGTGCTTGTTGTGATCTATCTCACAAGATAGAACGCATCATGACAGCTTCTCCTGTGAGATCTGGGTTCTGGTTCTGTGACGGCTGAAGGAAAGAGGTGAAGGAGCATGTAAAAAATGATTGAGACAAAGATGGAGTTTGTGTGTGGGCTCTCACTCTTCTGTCATTTAGTAAGAAACAGTGGTGAACATCACAAGGCCATACGTCCAACCAGCAGCACATGGCCTCATCCTGGCAGGAACATTTGTCTCGTGCTTGGCTTAAAAAAATGGTGTTTGTGTTTGTCTGTGGTATAATTTGGAGAAAATGTTGAGATATTGTCTGTGGAGGTTGTTGAGATATTGGACTTTTCAACAAGTGATCAATCCTAATTCAGGTCAGAGTTTTATATTCGGGATGTGACTAAAATACATACATATGACAGGCTTTTGACAAGCATAGCAGAGCATACAGATGCATCAGTTCCTTTCTTTCTCCACCACAGGCCACAATTACCCAGTCACTCTGTCACCAATGTGAGGACCCAGTGCTGGACTGTGGTTCTTGCATCTTAAAAGAAGGACCTTCCCTGCTGTCTGGACATTTAGGTTAAAAAAAATTTCTATTTCTACTTCCACTATACCATCACAGCACATTAATGTTGAATAAAAGTCAGGCCACACACTGCATCTGTAGAGCTGCTTCTATTTACCAGTTGGTTTTCCAGCCAGGACCTGGGGGAATACACATCAACTGTACTGTTCTACATTAGGAGCTGCATTGAGACCATTCCCATCAACAAATGCACCCACATATTCCCAAACAGGAAGCTGCCCAGCTTCTGCCGAGGCAACGGGATACAGCCCACAAATTGGGGAACAAGGAGCAGTTCAGTGTGGTCAAACACACGTCCAGGAAAGGCATCAAAGCTAAAACAGTGTATAGGGAAGGATGTTTCTATCCACCCACTGAAAATAGTGTGTTTTATCCACAGAAATCTGGTGACCTTGCGGACTCGTCTTTTTTAAGATAGATCTGAATGCCTGGAAGGTAGAAAGTCAATGAAGGCTATTGTACTTAAGGCTAAAGTATTGTATGAAGTGGTTGTATGCTTAAATCTATGTTTTTATCTCTTAAATGTCACGACAATAGAAAAGCAGTTTAATCTGATTTATAAATGAGGGCTTTAAGAGTGTTGGAGGCTGCAGTGGACAGAAGTCAGAATGTGCAAATGTGGCATTTGATGAGGGCACTACAGGAGGCTTCATCATTTCCCAGCTTTCTTTTACCACAAAAGCTTTACAGCAAATGTTACAACTTAGTTCTTGAAGTGTGAAATTGCAGGTGAAGTTATCCCAGGAAATTGGTTTGGGGTCTCATTCACACATGACCTCTCAGGGGATGACTTTAGTTTGCAAGCAAAGGCTGCATTTGGGTAAAGCTTAACACTGACTTTTACGCTCAGTCAGGCGGTTTGAAAGAAGGGGGGCAGAAAATGGGGAAGGAAGAAAATGTGAGGTGAGGATCTCCACGTGAGAGATGGGAGAGATGGGTGGGAGAGCATGTTTGTCACAGAGATTATGGGCTTTGCCGCATTTGTGCCGCAGACCCAAAGAGATAAGCCTCTTCAAAAATGAGGCGGTTGACCACACAACTAATCTCCACATATCATTGTCTTCAAAGAAGAAAAAGGCAATTTCCTTGACATTAAAAGAAGGGAAAAGCCCACTGGGATGCAGTAATATTCCACAATCAAAAATGCTAAAGAAGAATTTTAAAGGAAAGACCCATTTGAAGACTAAGTGGAACTAACAGACTAGAGGGAACTGAACCCCAAACATGCATTGCTCATTGCAGGCTCCAACCTGAGGCAAAACGAACTCTTCTTGTTATTGTGTTTGATATTTTGCTTATTTCTGTTTAGAGCACATGGGTGTGTGTCTTTTTAGATCTGTAGTAAAACATTCCATAAAATGAAGTTAGATGCAGACATGTCAGAAGAGAGACGGCACACAAGACAAGTGCAGACTGACAGCTGCTAGCTCTCAAGACTCAGTCGGGTGTGTTTTTCATGTGAGCATCACTACTTCCTTTTCTTTAAAAAAAGATAAAGACAAAAAACAGTAAAACCTTAAAATTAAGTCTGATAATCTTCGCTGCGTTGTTTCATGTAATTAATTGCAATTAAAAAGCAATGAAGTCATACATGGAATCCGACCATATAAATGAATTATACACTAAAGGATATCAAGGCAATGAGATGCACCAGTTTGAGAAGTGTCCTCGGCCCAATTTAGCAATGAAGGAACAAATTAATACAATACATCAAGAAGACATTTTAAGCACTTAATAAACTTCACTGGATATCACTGCATGACATTTGTGAAGCTTCATTTTAAAACGTAATTACTCACTTCAGTTTACACTGATTCACATTTAAATTAGAACTGAGGTTAGCTGTTAAATCTAAGCATTACCGCTCATCATTCACTAATGATTCTAAAATTAGCTAGAATTATTCCCCCAGTGTCAATACTGGTTATCTGTCCATTTACTTCCTGATGATAAAGCAGTAAAGTTAAACCACATGGCATTTCCGTGACCTGCACCACAGCATGAGTACATCCCATCACACTTGTCAGGTCCTGAGTAGCTGCTTTTAACAGGGAGATGTGCACGCATGCACTATGCTGCTGGTGTTTTTTTTGTTTTGTTTTTTGGGGGTTTTTTTCCCCACAAGTGTGCAGCTATCTAGCATTAATAAGGCCAGATAAAATTTAATCAGTCTCTCTATAATTTGTCCAAAAGAAAGAAGAAAAAAGGCAGAGTTGGGTTTAGCATAACTGGTCCCTACTGCTACATGGGCAAAAGGGTAAGTGTTTTAGAGGGAGAGGGGAAGCTGGAGCAGCAAAGTGGTGTGTTTCGTCATTCTTCAAGTAGGTCAACATTTGTTATAGATGACAGTACTATTAATCATGTAGTGGGTGGGTGTCAATGCCCAGTGGCTTTGCTCTGCAGGTGGTTGTCCCTCTGGGTGCTAGGGCCCTGACCTCACTGGCCAAACACCACTATCTCTCCACCTTCTTTCTCCTGTTATCCTCCTGAAATGGTTCTTTGCTTATCTTCTACACCAGTTCACTGCTTCTTGACTGCTTCTTTCACCCTTGGAACTCAGTCAGGCGGGTCTAATTGGAAAAGTTAAAGCTCTTGTACTGTCATAATTGTGTGCTTAAAGATTAATAGTACATACATTTACAAAAAAATGGGAGCCCAATTTAATATAAATTCATAGTCTGTGTTTTTTTTTTATTTCTCTGAGTGTTTGACATTACAATGACTCTATCCATCACAAATGGACAGACTGTGTATTTTCACATTACCCTCACCAATTTGTTGCTTGAGATGTGGCCTATGAGGCATATCCCCCAGCAGCGTGCCATGCATATTCGTGTGTGCATGAATATTCCTGATTTTGATAGGTGTTAGGAATTTCAGACAGATTCATGCATCTGAGTGCATGTGAGACCGCAGATAAGGAAGGATTTACGAAGGCAACTTTGTGTTAAGTCAAGGTGAACAACAGAGATATGATGCCCCTCTGCCTGCGTGCGTGCATGCATGCATGCATGCGTGTGTGAAGCATCATGGAAGCCACTATCAAGTTACCCGTAAGTGTTTAAAGCCTGAAATCTGCTTAACATCTCTGTATCATTATTTTATTTATTAATTCTAACCTTTTCATGGCTGATGCCTCTCCTATCAATGGCTGCAACATCTGTGATGGATTACTGAGCCACCTCAGCTGCCACTCAACCCATTTCTAAAATATTTACTTGACTTTTCCTTAAAAAATATAAAAAAAAAAAAAAAACGAAAACAAAGCCTAACTTTCAATTAAATGTAGAAAAGCAATATTCCAAGTTTGTTGGAGATCTAGAGATATTTTTGCAGTTTGTCTTGTTGACAGTGACCCACATCTTGCCGTCCATTTGCAGTGTTGCAGACATTACCAGTGAAGTCAGTAGTGTTGAGTGTGATGTCAGTCCTTGTTTCTTGTCTTCTCAGCACAACACCTTAGATCTAGCGGCAAACTCCTCAAAGGATCAGACTCCCCGCCACTCAGCAACTCCCTGCCCTGTTGTATTTTCTTATTTCATTAAAGAGTGTCTCTCTTTGCTGACTTCACTTTTTGGTCTTTTAGCTCCCCTTGTCTTTTCTGTCACTTCTTTTTCCACAGCTAAAAACTGACAACAAGAAATGGGGCTTCCCCAAGAAAAAACATATTATACACATTCTATCGTATTTTCAATGTTGTTTTGTTTTTGTTTTTTTGCCAGTTGCACTTTGCAGGTACAGAGTGGCACAAACACATTATTGCTGTGTCACAGTGTGAAATCTTACATCTTTGAGCATCATCATTTCAGACTTTTCATCTGTCTGTATTTCACCAAAATATTCAGGAGATTTAAAGGATGTAGTGCCATTTTCTGTGAGTGTGAGGAGAAAATGTTTTCACCATGGGAGTGCAGGATAAGTGGAATAAAGTGTCACATGCACTGAGTCATGCACACCAAGCAAATCTGCTTTCTCTACCAAATAGGCAAAAAATTACTTTGTTGACAGTAATTACTAATGGTAAAATATCATTTTTTTTAAGCTTGTGTTTGTTCATTTGTAGCTCTCCCATTCTACATTTTTTTACATGTCCTAGAGACCTGTGCACTCAGGTGTCCCGCAGTTTGGCATTTTTGAGTTGTAATCCATAGCATTATACAACTAGACAGTTTACATGAGATCAGGCCATGATATTTTGGTTCCATGACCCAGCAACAGCGTCCACAGCATCTGTATGATGATGCTAATTCATTGTTCATTTTAGATTACAGAATTTTTGATTGGTTAAATCCAATTATTGTTTGTTTCATCTTTTCAGGCTGAGATTGCTTTATATATGTTTTGGGTAATGATGATAAATGAAAAAAGGAAAGCCTTGAGAATAATTGCTGCATGCAGTTGATTAGCGAGCAAACGCGGTAACTTTATTATTTTCAAACAAAGGAGTTTTGTTTTTCTCCCTCTGCCTTTCTGTGTGCCTGCACACAGTTAGACACTGTTTGAATGATCACATTGCCTGGCATGAGAGTTCTGTGTAATTAACCTAGGAGATTCTTGCAGCTGCAACGTGCCTCCCCTGCAGCTTCTTCTGGTGGACCATTACTGCCACCTACCGGCTCCGCTCTGCATGGACCGGGTGGGAAACAGTGGCCACTGTCACCTGCAAGTGTTTTTGAGATGGAAGATAAGTGCAAAGCCAATAATCCACTTCTGCTCCCCTGTCTTACATCTTTTCTGGGGCCCTTCTTCACAATAGGGAAATAGACAGTGGATGAAGTTGCACAGTGGGTTTGGATGTTTTGCAAGCATGATATATTTGTATTCCTTGATTAGTTATTGTTTTAGTGCCATCTTCTAAATCTACCCAAGGCAAGTTTATTAATTAGTTCAAATTCCATGGGAAAATAAAACACTGGTAAATCAGATGAGTCATTTTCCTTCCTGTTGTGTACACAGTGCATGTATACACACGTTTTTTCTTCTTCTTTTCCCCAGAATCTTTATGGGGTTTTTTAGTTTTGTTTTGTTTTCTTTATTCCCTGTTTTTAGTATTGTTGTTGTTGTTGTTTTTTTTATTTTGATTTTTATCTTCTTTAGTTTTTTTCTGCTGAGCAAGGACAAATCTTCATTTTTGCAAGACCTGGATGTTTTTCTGCTTCTGAACATGCTGAAGGCAACAGTTGGTGAGTATAGGATGAAAAAATGACTGTTTTCTACAGGGAAATCTTCCGATTTATGATATTGCCGTCATCCCTTCAGAGAAGCACTTTGATGGTTTTGAGGGTGTAAACTCAGACATTGCAATTTGAGCCACATTAGTTCCATACTTTGCCAGTTACCTGCTGTAAATGCAAGTAGATTTTTCTGTCTTTCTTTTAGTTTTTCTTTTTAATGATTACATGATTCTCTTTTTCACACCTCTGAGTATCCTCTCAGCAGCGTGACTTTTTTCCGTTTGACTGGTGTATTAGTACCAATTTCACTGTTATTATAAGTCTGGAAGGTGCTTATGAAGTCTATTTATACTGTATGTTATTGTATCCTCGCACAGATCTACAAACCCTGACATTGTCCATCCCCCGTCACATTCACTCCTGTTGCTGTACTGACTCCTGTTGCTCTCAGAGGCTCCTGGAAGTTGAATTACTCTTGATTCCATCAAACTGTAACAACTGACAACAAGAACCTCCAAACTGCAGCCTAGCTTCATGCCTCTGTGGCCTCCATTAACTCTGGGCCAAGGTCAAAACACAACAGAAAACAGAAACAGAAAAGGTTAAAGGTAACTATTTCTCACCCTGGAGCAAGACCACCTGGTGCCACAAGGAGCAGATATGATTCATTTGTGCATTTGATAGATTGTTGTAATTTGTGTGTCTTTGTTGTTTGCATGTCTGTGCTGGGATACAGTGGCTCTCCATGTACGCCTTTCAGGTGGTTCTGAGGTAGATGCAGCACATGTTCCTCTTGATTTCATATCTGATCTCTGTTTTTTCCCCAACCGGTGACCCCAACTATCCTCACAAACATCCTTGCGGATTGTGCCGTCCACGTGGAGGTGGTCAATCGGTGTGCAGATCAGCATTTATCTTTTGGCTCAGTGGAGATCTCGGGAGTGTGAATGACAAGAAGCTGACATCTGTATGTTCTAGTGGACATTTTCACCCTAAGCAGTGTTGACGGTTCCCCGCAGACCCAGACACCACAGTGTGTGTCCAGACTTCAGTCCTCTCTCTGACACACCTCCCCTGGCGTACACAGAAATGCTTTTAGTAAAACACAATATAAAGATTTGGCGCCCCCTGTCTGCTTCCGCCGATGACATCAGAGCTTAGATCCTGCTCTGCACCACTCTCACTCTGTTTGACCCGCTAGCTAAACATGGAAATATACATTTATGCATATAGAAGACAAGGAATTGATTGTCTTCTGATGCAGACCTGCCAATGTTATAAAACCAACAGGAGAACGAGTCTGGAGAATATGAATGTATTTCAGGTACGAGACGAGTGGTGCATTGCTGCAAATCGTGGCTCGGGAAGGAGAGAGTGTTCTCAGAGACGGAGCAGAGCGTTTGCAGGGAGCTGTTGCTAGGAAACACTTGTAGCATCTCTCTTGCCTCTCACTGAAATGCTAAAACAAGTCGCTGGAGTAAAATGTTGGCTTTTTCCTGCATGCTTCTGTTGAAAACAGCCACGTTCATCAAGGGCCGCTCACAGAATCAGTGCCTGCCTAATGTGCATGAAATTCACTGATCATTTTTTTCTTATCAAAGATAAGTGATGGCACCGACAGCCATGAAGCAGCTCTTCAAACAGAGCAGACGATGTTTTATTGGAATCCTGACTCTATTTTCTCTGACGTTATATTGATTAGTCCAAGTTTTTTCAAGGGGTTAGAGATGAGACTCCACTGAACTCCTGGCTGCTTCTGACCCCCTGACCCTGCCGCACATGAAACACCATCAAAGGCATGTTTGCTATGGCCGGCCTCCATATGAGGGATGCCATTAGCGAACAAAGTAGTCAAACTTCTGTATTTGTGAAGCTCGGCCAAAGCTCGGGATCATACTTCTGCTGGATGAGTAAACATCATTAGTCCTCGCTTTGCCTCTGCCACTAATTGAAGTGCATTATCAGGAGAGCACTTTACTATCAAATCCTTTCATCTCTGGCTGAAGCACAGACATGATTAGACATCACAGCGAAGCATTACCTCAGCATGGTAACCACCTTATTACGGAGATCCTCATCATTAGGAGTGCACAGGACCTGATGATGCTCTGAACTGGCCTAATTTTGGCTTGTTTGTTTTCAGGTTTCCACCCTGTTTTTGGCTACAGAATTTCCAAAAACACTCCCGTGAGAGTGCTCCCGTAAAGCCTGTAAAGCCACTAGGGAACCTAAAAAAAATGTCTTTGTGAACTACATGCCCAAAATGTTGTTTCTTATGTCATGTAGTGCACCCTTCAACATTTGACCTTTTAATTCCGCTAGACCTGTGACTCGGGAAACTTACGAAGAAAAAATAATAAATCATTTTAATTAACTTTAGAATGTATTTAATTGATTGCATAACTTAATAAATGTTATTAAATTGATATTAATTAAAAAGTTGTAAAAAAAAAAAGGCAGACAAATATGAAGACTAAACAAAAATTATCAGGTGATATTATCAAATGTAATGTCAACACACAACTTCCTGGTTAGACACACCTTTCGATCTTAATTACTGTCAACATCCCGTACAAAAAAAACCAGATCCCAGATAAGGATGGAAAATATTTATAACCCATCCGTCTATCAATTGCAGACTTTTTAACTGAGCTAAGATGGAAAGTTTAACCAATGACTGACTTGTGTTTTGTAGGCTTTTAAAGGTAATCATCTCACTATTATGATCTTTTTTTTTTTGTTAAAGATGAGAAGTGACACCACCTACAGCCAGTAAAGGTAAAAAGCAGCTCCACAAGTAGACAAGGTTTCTTTTAGAACCATGACTAGCTTTTTTCAGCAATTACACAAATGTGTTTCAGAAGGCCAGTATCAATATTGACAGGAGGAGGAGGACTTGATGTAGCTCTGGTCTCCAGCTCCTCTTGGTTTCTGGACAATCCTCACTCTGCTTCTGCTCGCTGCACCAGTGGACACACCACAGCTTCTACAGTACACCTGTCAGGTAAGTATAGTGCCACTTTCCTTTAGCTAGAAAATCACTTGTGATTTCACAATATTAGATTTTTTTTAGTTTGTTAAAAGCATATTAATTATATTTCTGTTTTTTTGCCCTAATTCTAAGGGTAAAAAATATGTACACCTCCTGTACATTCATATCGGCTTCTTTTAGACAGGAATACCACCAATGCGGCACTAACAAATTTCTTCTGTTCTTTTGCAGATTCGTGATACCTGATCTCATCATGAAAACCACATGGACAGTTTGTCTCACCACAGCTGTGATTCTTTGCTGTAAGTGCAAACAAGGTGTAAAAGGGTCAGAAGTCTGCCTGTGGGTGGACTCTCTCACCCACAGGCAGGGTAAATTATACTGTCAAGTATAAACTGGCTGTCGTATGTGAATTGATGTCAGTTATGACATGAGGAAGATAACAAATGTAATCCATCATTTACAACAGTTTTCTATAGATTAACAGTTACAAACAGGGTCAGGAAGTATTGATAATATGGGTTCTGTTGACAACCACTATGTGAATGAGTGCACAAAACTCAGGTGCTTAGTCATTTCAGTAGGTTACAATTTATACCCAATAAACAGGTTTTGAGATGTACTAAAAATTATTTATACAAACTGCAAAAATTCTCAGTGTTGTTTTCATCTCATCTAACAGATTTCTGTCAAAGGTCTTTCTCACAAAACCTTAAAGCGAAAATGTCTCGGGAGTG
>CAAE01008788.1:0-11945 GCA_000180735.1 Tetraodon nigroviridis | reverse complement strand
TGTTTCATTTGGTGGGAAACGGGCCTACATCATCCAGCAAATCCACTCAGCCTTTACACCATTAACTGGGGGAGCAGGACAAATATGTTTATTGTGGGTTAAGCTCCAAGTTTTCAGATGATCATTATGTCTCACTATTTTTGTCACACTACTGATTAAGCAACCACCAATCTTCTAATTGCCTGTCAGTCTCCTGGCCTGCAGCCCCCGCGCAGCGGTCCCAGACTTTAACCCCAACTCCAAGTAATTACCCCTGATCAAGTGGGGGCCCTGTTTAGTGAAGACCAGCTGGTTTCCCACGCAATCCACCTCAGATCCTGCAGATAAAGAAAGAGCAGGAGAGGAAGGATGGCACTTTCTGTCAGAGAACAGACCTATAATCACACCTCCCACAGACCCACAAACTGCTGCCCAGGACTCCAGTGTGTGTGTGTGTGTGTGTGTGCGTGTGTGTGTGTGTGTGTGTGTGTGACAGACAGGATCCAAAGCCCCACCTCCAGCTCCTGAATGTCACCTCAGGTGCTCTGCGTGAGGAAGGAGGAGACGCTGGAGCTATATCTGCACCTTCTTTCACAACTAAAATTAACTAATTTAATCAATTTCGAAGTTTGGGGTTTATTATAGAACATAAAACACATCTTAAATATAGGATAATTATATTATTATATATAGATAACAGGAAAAGACGTCTGGCAGCAGCATTTGCAGGTCTGCAGTCTTTCAAGTAAGAGATTTTCATTTGCATTTAGTTTCATACCTACACAATCGGATCAATGCGCAGCAAAAGGCCAAGAGTGTAAAAAAAATCAGGCCAAGAAAAATAACAATTTATCACGTCAAATCGAATAAACAATTATTATTTATAAAATCCGCATTCCTACAATGAATACTATTTGTTGGCAAAAACCACGTTTCCATCATTAAGACTATTTTGCGCGCACGCTCGCCTCTCACGTCCTAAATTCACAATTCGAATTAAATTTGCTTTACAAACACCAACAAGCTCCGGCATAACTGAACAAAAACGAAATAATGACGATTTTCTCGGTACGAGTCACATTATTTACATGAGTGGTTTTATTGACTGAAAGAAAAGAAAAAAGGGTTTCAGACACTCTTGGGGCCTAACGTTGAGGACAGTAACAACGAGCGTCATTGGGCATACTGTCCAGCGGCACGAACAGACCTCTGCAGCAGGAATAAGGAGGCGCAGAGGTCTGTTCAAGTCCGCGTTTTAGGCTCCGGGTAACTTCATGGATGGACTTTCACATCTACTGCTGGACCAGGCGCACTAGAGCAGCGCAAAAGGTTCCTCTGGCGACTGATGGATTCCGCGTAAATCTGTGGAACGTTTTTTCATCAGAACATTCGGCTGCTAATATTTGAACTGCATCTTAAAGATGAGGGGTTTTTTTCCCCCTCAGAAACAAGTCTTGAGTGACGGATTGTCGATGTCAAGTGCAGCTGCTACTCGCGGAGACTCCGAACCTGAACATGTGTCATCTAAGCAAAGACCCACATGGCCCTGATGTTTACCCTAATGGCACACGGCGCCTGCTGAGAGGCGCTTTCCACTCACCGATCAACATCCTGCGTCCAGAAGCGTGTGCGTGTCCGTCCAGCTCGGTGTCCCCGTGCGTAAAAGCGGTGGAATTGTGCGCTTCTCCCCCAGACAGCGATGCAGGACGCACAGGTGCAACACGGAAACCAGGTTCTCCAGCTTTTGGATAGTTCCAAATGTGCCGTGTGCGCTCGTCCGCGATGCCTTTATCCTGATATATCCGCTCTCTGTTCTCAGTAACCGGAGCTCCAGAGATCTGGGATCCGGTGGATGCGCGTTATCCTCCGGACGAACGAACGAACGCTGCCGCCGCTCGTCCTGCCGCCTGAACGAGACGCAGAATTGGGCTGTTGGAAAACAGCTGGGTGGAACTGCGTGTTCTCTCTCTCTCACTCTCTCGCTCTCCTCCCTTATTCTCTCTCTCACTCTCTCTCTCTCGTCCCAAGTCTTACAGAAATGCTCTGTTTAGATATTTTAATAGCGCTAACATCCGACACCGGTAATTACCTTTCTAGTCAGTAAACGGGTTCGTCAACCATTATCAAGTTAATAAACACCTATGAACCTGTCTGACAACTTGAAAAATGCTAACAGATCTTAAAAAGCAACTAGATATAAAGACATTTGGAATTTAAGTCAATGACATCCATCAGTCTGAAGTTACAGGGTCATTTCGAGGTTTTCAGACTCCAAGAAAATGCAGTGAAAAACAGTATTGATGAACAGGGAAGTAAACGGGGCTGGTCAGCCCAATATTTACCCAGAAACATCCAGAAACTCGGAAAAATGGCCTCTATCGGAGGGCAGACTAAAAAAACACAAAAGCTTATCCCAGGTCTGGAAAAACAGCCACATCAAAGAAACAGTCTTCCTGATGGGGTCCTGTAGTACAGACAAAGGTGGAACTTTTTGGAGGTTACATCTGACCCCGTTTATGTAACATCTTCCTCCTGAAGAAGCAGTTTAGGCTGTGAAGCTGGCTGGACTGAAAGAAACGAACGGTGGTGCTCAGGTCCTCCACAGGCGAAATGCTCGACTGGTGGTCTGGGGGATGCTGCACCCTGAACTCTGAGGCATATTTTATTTGTTGAAGTGAAAGATGAGGAACGCAGGAGCAGACAGAGCTGGGAAGAGCTCAGGGTGGCAGAAGCACAGCGGAAAACATTTAAGCACAAAGAAGAGTGGTATCTGAGTCGGGATTCGATTGTGCTCTCTTGGTTGAGATTTGTGCGCACTTGAAGGAAGCCACCTTGCGTGCACGCCGCCGGGAGTGAGAGCGGCTGCGACTGATGCTGCTCCTCCTTGTCGTCTCTCCTGGTGGATGCGTTACGGCTGCGTCTCTGGAGCGGAGTGAACCCGCTCGTATTAAACGTCTGTTTGAACGGAGTGTCAAGTGTGTGTCTTTGCGCTGCGTTGAAGCTGTGTGTTTAAGACCCTTGGTGCAACGCTAAGCCGTCCTGGGTGTTAAGCCGAAGCACATCTCAGAGGGTGCTATCAGGAGCCTAATTACACCATTACGTCGCTCCCTCTCTGCCGTTTTTCACTCCACTTCCATTTCTTTCCCTTATTCTTCTTATGTGCCCTACATTTCACTCTTTTTCTCTGTTTGTTAATGTGCTGGTGTCTTTCACGAGTCTTGCACAAATATTCCACTTGTAAATGTCCATTTTCAAATGCTGCTCTGCTGCCTCTGTCCTTCATCCAGAATGTGTTTGGTTCTCAAAGCAACATTCGGTGTTTGTCGGCCCCTTCAGATGTGAATGCTGCTTCGGAGACTGCGCCAGGTGGGATGGAGCCTCCGTCGCCTCCACTCCAGGTTAGCGTTTCTGTCCGTTCACTGAGGCAGCAGCAGCAGAGGCTGGAGGACGACAGGGCCAGATGGATGGCCCTTCTGCCTCGCGCCAACCATCAGCCTGCTGGCCAGCACACCAGAGTCAGGGTTAACCAAAGACAAAGAAGCGCCGCGTGGCTCTGCTAACCGGCGCTGAATTCTGATGTTCGGAGCTTTGCACCTTTTAACGAGATTTGCTGAGCTGCTTAAAACAGCATCTACTTGAGAAATGATTAGAAAAGTTTGTCAAGCTCAAGTCTAAATTAGTGACTGTCTGCTGCTATTACTGAGTGACTCAGCTAGCAAGAACTTTGACAGAAGCTAAAGACGTCAGATGATCATAACCAGAAAGAAAACTGGAAACAGGTTAATCTCAAAGTAAAATCACTGAAACTAACATGAATTAAAACATACATAAATCAGATGGGTAAAAAAATACATTTTTCTTATTTGTATCATTCTCTCTGTCTCTCCTGTTCGAAGCCAATGGCCTCTTTATTTGGCGCTTGCTCGGCCTCGCCTACTGACATCTGGCTACAACCCTGAAGACTGACAGCAGACGACAAGGAAAACTCTTTCACTCTCTTCATTTGAACTAATAACTTTCTTTTTTATACCTTCAAAATAAGAGTTGATTTGCTCTAAGAGGTTAATTGGTTTGCATCTTATCTTTGTTTTGCTCACACTTGTTTACTGCAGTAATGTTTTCTCTACACTTTGCCGTCTCTCTCTCTGTTTCTCTTTCTCTCTCTCCCTGTCTGTCTCGATTTGTTGAACTTTACCTGTCTCCTACAAATAAATTCCAGGACATCATGAGGGAGCAGAGCGGAATGCAAGGCCAGCGAGCTGACTGACACTTTGGGACGAGCCTGTTGAGAACAACTTCAAGGGCACCGAAACGCTGCCTTGCTAAAGAGTAGTGAAAGTGGTGAAAGTAGTAGTGAAAGTTAACAAAACTTCACTTCGAGAGAAAGCATCTTTATGTCTGCTTTACATAACACTTCTGTTCACAGTGCTTCTGATGCTTTCTTGCTTGTTATTTTTCCATGACACACACACACACTTTTCATCTGTCACATCTTAATTCAAAATGTTGAATATTTTCTGCTCTGGCATCCAGCTGTGCAGCTGTTTCACAGAAAGGAAGTCCTAATAGCAGGGATTGATTACAGACTTCCAGGTAAATAAGATGGTGGAACCATTCGCCCACTCAGACGTTTGTCAGGCAAATGTTCCGGCTTTATAAACACAATCGTATATAAGACACAAATAAAACTATTTAAAAGCAAGTCGTTGCAACTTCACACGATGCCTGTCCGGGCGGTTCTGAGCAGGCTTCCACTGGTAAGCTCGGGATGTAAAGAATGGCTGACCAGGCTGCCCGGAGGCACAAACTGTTCCAAAGATAACAGGAAGCACGGCAGACATGCAACGACGCCGGCAGTGGCCGCCGCTCCCGGCAGGTTTCAAAGGACACTTGTTGGATTTGATATATTAGCCTATTTTTTCTTTTACAATCATTTTAAAACATCATTGGCAAAAACCCGTGCGTGTGTGTGTGTGTGTGTTGCTACCTAATAAGTACCAAAATACCATTCTCCCAGAAAAATTAGGCAAGTGAGGACATTTTGGCTGGTCCTCAACAAAGAGTGAGATGGAGAGACAGAAAGAGAGAGAGAGAGAGAGAGAGAGAGAGAGAGAGCGAGAGAGCGAGAGCACTGCAGAACCAGAATATTGCAGATTATCACAAACAGAGGACGCTACATTTAGCATCACTGTCATATGAGTTTTTACAGGCAGACAAATGAGGAGCGACAGGATTAGTGTGTGTGTGTGTGTGGGAGAGATGGATAGACGGAAGCAAAAAGGAGATGATGTGTCACAAACACACAAATGATCAGTAGGTCTGTTGCCTTGGCTGACTGTTGTAAATGAGGAAGAGCTACAAGATGAAGAAAAGCAGGAGGTGAATCGTGGAGCAAAAAAGGTCATTGTGAAGTTTGCTCTGAGCTTCGAGAGTTGAAAGGTCGAGAGTCGACCAGGTGAAAGTGCTGCCAGCAAACGCCAGACACGAGACCAGCCAATGGAGATGCTATTATGGGGTACGAATAAGGACAAATACAGTTTTTGCCACAGCAGCTGTAGCTGCAGTCGCTGTGTGCTCCACCCAGAGCCCCTTTCTTCCCTCTCCCAGTCTGCAGCCCCCCAATGCCTGTCTGTGCACTGGGTCACATGGGTGCTGTGGGCTGTTTCACCTCCCATCAGTTCCCGTGGAGAACTGTCAGGGTGGATCAGCGAGCCGCGCGAGTCTAACGCTGACATGTGGAGACAGCTCCGCTCTGACTGGGAGGGGGTCTACTGGACTGGGCACAATCTGCATCTCTGCCACACTAATACACACAGAAAAAAACACCCGCGCACAAACACGCCAGAGAACACACAGCAGAAGCAGCGTGTTGGCAAATCAGTGTGTGCGATGTTACTCCGAAAATATGAGTCAAACCACAGAGCACAACCGCGCTGCCGGCTGTATTCTCTCGCTAGATGTTATGAATCATCTCTACCCCGTTAAAAATACAGTCCAACAATGATTGCAGTTTACGCGCAAACATAAATCAAAAGCAGTATTTGATTTTTCGGTGGTTCGCTGATGCGATTTCGCCGGTTGTCCTGATATGGGTCAACATGATTGATGCTCTGCAGGAGCAGCACCAGGCCCCAGGAGGAGATAAACACAAGTCAAACACATCTGAAGAAGAACGTGATGGGAAAGAGAAGGACCGTCTCACAACGGCAGGGAGAGTGGAAAACCAAGGGGAAAATGAGCTGCATCCCTGGAAGCCAGAGACGAAGATGACTCGGGTGTGTTGGCTGGACCGGATCTCAGGCGCACGAGCTCGTTTGCGGACTCAGAGGACCGAGCGCCTCTGTCTGTGATGACTGGAGAGACTGGGGGGGGTCTGGGACAGATTACAGCCGCACCCACCAGAGCCGATCCCTCAGATCCGCTTCTGTAAAAGCGCAGATGATTCGGCAACCGTCCCAGAGAATGCGGCTGGATGACAAAGAGGGGCACGCTGAGACGCGGTTTGTGATAACGATCTCCTGGCTGTGTCTTTAAAATGAAGAGAAGGAGGAGGAGATGGGAGGAAAGGCAGCAA
This sequence comes from Tetraodon nigroviridis, assembly GCA_000180735.1. Taxonomy (NCBI): domain Eukaryota; kingdom Metazoa; phylum Chordata; class Actinopteri; order Tetraodontiformes; family Tetraodontidae; genus Tetraodon; species Tetraodon nigroviridis. The sequence continues at coordinate 5,392 of CAAE01008788.1, read as the reverse complement.
TCGCGGTGGGGGAGGGAGAGACGGTGTGTCATAATGTGAAGCAGCAAAAAAACCCCTCATCTTCTAAGCAGCTGGATGTCTTTTTCCTGGTCCTGGGAATGTGCTGTCCAACTGTTTATGCCAAGCTAAGACCCCCACAGAAAGGCCCAAGCAGGGGTTAAACCCAAGGTCACTGCAGATTGTGTACTGGGAGCTCCTCCAGTGTGCGTCACATCCCTGTATGGCCGCCATTATCTGTGTGATGTTGGTGCTGGCTTCTCCTCAGCACACACCATCAATGACGCCACAGCAGCAAGAAAACACACACGTAAAATCCTGTGATGGGATGTTCATAAAAAGCACTGACGGCACACTGGCTGTATGACCTGGGACCGAGGCTGCAGCCTAGGAAATCAGGACAGCGTGGGAAAAAAAAAAAAGTATGAGTGAGACAAGAGTTCTGACCTTGACGTGACCTTCACGTCAGCTGGTGCAGATCAGAAAACAGCTGACAATAATGTTGCAGCGAGCTCATAGATTCTATGAGAGATGTAAAAAAAAACAACGTACAGTATGAATGCAGGGAAAAATAAGCTAGAGGATGAAAGCTCATCACACACACACACACACACACACACACACACACACACACACACACACACACACACACGCGCGCATAAAATAGCTGTTGTTAGTTTATCCAGCAAGACTATTGGGGCCTGGCCTAATCCCTTTATCAGGCCCAACAGATGCTGTTGACAGGACAATAAGCGAAGGTGGGGGGTGTCAATATGGAGGCATGACACCGAGGAGGTCACGAGCCAAACAGCAGCCGCATCGTTGGCTGGCTGAAGAGAGCTGAACTCCGCATCAGTCACACACACCAGATCTCACAGGCTCAAGGCTTTTTTGCAACAGCCGTTCAAACGGAATCCTACCTCTGCGTTCAAACCCAGTTTCCCTTTGTTATGAAATACAGCGTAAAAATGATATAAATGTACCTTAGGTGTAATTAATATTAGACTTTGGCCGTACAGTTTTAAATGTCAGCAGTCCAAAAAAATAAAAAAAATCCCTAAACAAATAAAAAAGAGGATTAGGTAAAAGAATCCTGTTGTGACTGCAGCGGGTTCAAAGAAAATGCTCAATTCCGACAGTCTACTTATCAGTCGTCTAATATTAATACATTTTTATTTCCATTTCTCTAATCCTAACCCTGGATACAGAGTGGTAAATGTGCTCTGACACACACCTCACATGCAGTCTCGGGTACCACTGTCAGCGGATGAACCCGATGATGCTTTGATTCGACGATTCCCCTAAAAAAAGAGATAAGTCAGGTGATGGTGCGGCTGCGGCACGTGGACGCAGGCAGAAAAACAAAAGGCCTGGCTGCGATGACGAGGAAGTGTTGAGCTCCGTGCTGCCTGACTTTCTGGTTTGTGTCCCAGTTTAACTAAATCCCATTAAAACAGCTTTCATCTCACTGCACTTCATTACTGGCATAGAATGGTGAAGATAACTCGGGGGGTGGGGGTGTGTGTGTGTGTGTGTGTGTTGAGGGGCCCCCCCAGAATGATACAAGCTCATCTAAAATGTTACGCTGTCGAAACCCAGCAGCGTTTTAAATGAAGACACTGGTTCTAAATGCTCCATATTGGATCATCCACCGTGGCCCTCCGCGGGTCTTCCAGGTCATTCAGCCTCCTGTGCATTCATGTGTACCTAAAAACGATGAGCCTGTAAGTGAACAGCAGGGGTTTGCAGAGCGTTTTCCTTGCTGAACTACGTAGCAACGTCGGTGGAAGCCGTTAACATATTCAAAAATCCAGCAGATGAGGGAGACAGAGAGAGAGAGAGAGAGAGAGAGAGAGAGAGAGAGGAAAGAGAGCGAGGAAAGTAAATAGGAGCTTTGCACCATGAGCAAGATGAGAGAGGACAGGAGGGAGGGGGGCCGCATTGTGTGTGTGTGATTGGATGCGATGGGTCAGAGGCTTTCACACGCGTTTATGAATGCGTATTTTAAGCATGGCCCAAGCAGAGCTAATCTTTGCTGCTCGCCTGAATGAGAGTGCTGATTAAAAGCTAATTATACGCTACAGATTTGGCCTCTGGTGAAGACTCTGCTGATTTGACACAGCTTGGACTCCGTCCTGGGTGCATGCCTGTGGGCTAAAGCTCCACATAGCCACGCCAGTGTTTCTACAAATCACTGGAGGAAGATGGCAGCGTGCACTTTGCACGCTAGGAGGTTAGTCTTTACGGCTCTGGTCTAGACTTTTATTTTGACGGGTTGCATATGCAGCAAAACTGCGATTTTATCTCTGATGTCATTCTTTTAAAGGATACTTTGTTTCTCTGTGCAGGAGGTGATGTTTACATGGTGGGAAACACTGGCGTTTGCAGAATGTACAAAGTCAAAGTTTGGCATCGATCTAAAGACGGAGGAGCTACGGAGCTCGCAACCGCAGCTATGACGTGTCAACAATGGAGACGGGAGAACACTACACCGCCACCTCTGTGTCAAGGACAAGTACATTCACAGCTACATCACACCTGGTCACTGGCTGTGTGTGTGTGTGTGTACTTGCTACATAATGAGTACCAAAACACCTTTTCTACTATCAAAGCGAGAACATTTTTGAGAAGCGAGAACATTTTGGTTGGTCCTTACAACTTGGTTAGGGTAATGTCTATGAAAATCCTCTATTCGTTGAAGAGTGTGTCTTTGTTTGCAGCAATGCCTCTGCACACAGGAAGTCCATTTGTGTGTGTGTGCTTGTGTGTGTTTAAAAAGGGGGAGTGGAATTGTTTTCGAGCTGTGTATCACTGCAGGCATCCTAATAATCCAACTCTGCTAACTCAGACACGTACACACATGTACAAACCCTCGCTCTCATGCACACACACACACACACACACACGCATGCATGCATGCATGCACGCATGCACGCACACATCACCTTGCTTGCCTATCTTTATTATTAGTGGCAGCCTGTGGCACTGGACTGGAAAATTCCCATCGAGAAACAAACCAGCATCTGCATATTACAGGCCTGCCTCACGTCTGCCACGAGTGAATAAATTAATACATGAATAACAATGAAAGTCACCACGAGTTGGCGCCTCGGTGCAGTACGCTGCTCTTGTGTGTGTGTGTTGCTGTGTGTGTTTGTCTGTCTAGAGGAGGTGCACTTGTCACTTTTGTCTTTGCTCAGCAGGGCTCGCTTAGTATTCACATTATACAAAGAACGAATCGCCGAGATCACCGGTCAGGTGACCAGCAGGAAGCATCAGAGAGCAGATTTGACTCTTTTATTCTGATTTTAGGTCAAAGGATCAACAGCAGACCTTTGACTTAAAAAAACAGAGAATGCTAATGTGAATGTAATTTGAAAATCACCTGCATGTCATTTGGATGCAAAACGAGTCTCTGCTCCACCCTTGTCCCCACGCTCTCCATTAGTCTCCGCCCCCTCCCAGTCTCCCCCCAGTTCACATCTGTACTAAATCTCTTCCACTTCAACTTGAGGACGCATCTCCAGAAGCTCGAGACCATATGATGCCGATTCTCGAGGGCTCTCGTGAGATCGGATCTAATCCTTAAAACGGCCCGATTCCGGCATCCCATAGTACGCTTCGTTTGTTGGCATGAAGCTGAAGAAAAGCATATGTGAACCTGGGAAGTGTGAGGAAGAGCAAACATCAGACGTTCACAAACAGCCAGATTGTCAACTCTTCTACTTTCTTGAGTATTTTTCCCTGGATCTCAGTCGAACCTATGAATTGTTCACAATCTCAAAGGTTCCATCTTCTCTGTCTCCATCTGCCCCTTTTCTGTTTCTCGTTTCTGGCCGTACGGCTGGTAACGAGTCACTCTGCTGTAATTTAGCCCCTCTAAAGGCTTTTGAAGTGGAGGTGTGTTGGGGGCTCAATCGAGCTCTTCTTCTTTCATACAAAAAACCTTTTTGCAAAGACTCAGGGACCGAAATAATCTAAAAAAAAAAGAAAGGAGCTCTTTATGTTGATCCTGTAACTGAACCAATAAATCAAAAAGATTATGAATGATTCACACAGTGATCATAGAGAATAGATAAAAGAAAAATGAGAATCAGCCAGGCGGAGGGAGAACGAGCAGCCACAGGCGATGGCATTGACAAAGCACGTTTGGGTGATATTTGTTGACATTTAGCAGATCGTTTCACAGACACGCGTGTCGGGGCTAGCTGGGCCACGGTGGCTTTGAAAGGGGCCAGACAAGCGCTCCGGCCCGGAATGACTCGGCCTTCTCCGCAGACGGTTGACCCGCCGCCGTGGCCGTAAACAGACGCGGAGGGATTTCTGAGAGACGCGTGCCTCTGCCCTCGGCCTTCCGAACGCCCCGCCTCCTGTATCTCGCTCCAGTGAGCCCTGCGAGTCCACCGGACACAACCGCTGACCTTTTGTCGGAGTTTCTTCCGCTCTTCCAGCGAGGGCGCCGCCCTGGGGTCACACAGGGGAGGAGACAGCGAGCAGAAAGGGCAAAGGGCAGGAATCCTCAGCCCTGACGCGTTTAAGGGTGGAAACGCGACCTAAGCGGAGCTCTGAAAAACTCAGCTGCGTGATGTTGATGATGATGGCTGATGAGATTTTGAAAGCTTGGCTCTGCGGAGCGAGAGGCGTCTCGCCCTGCTGGGAGGGGTTAAAAAAAACCAACAAAAAACCAAAACAAACCAGGAAAATAATGACCCAAAATGAAACGCAGATGCACGAGAGCATCCAAGCAGAAAATCCCCACTTTAATCCAATTTCTCACGCTTTATTACAGCCTGAGTGATAGTCCGACAGAGACTGGGATGAAGACGCCAACGACAAAGACGAGGCTCACCTTAAACACATACACGCAAATAGTCTGGATTCTATTTTTTAACTCCGTGCTTCTTCGTGACGATCCGTCCCTGGTTTTTTATCTGAAAACCACTGTGGTTCTCAGGTTTTTGTCCTTTTGGTACAATCCTCAAATTTGGATAAGCAGCAGTTTCTGGGCCTACTTTGGGCCTCGTTTTACATCCAGCTTTTTCCTTCTTTAAATATTGTTCTTGCAGGGTCATTGTCTGAGGAGAGGAAGAGGAGAAGAGGAAGAAAGAGGAAAGAGCCTGAACCTACTGTCAGCCCAGTGAAGCAGACAGGAAGGCAAACAAGCAGCGACATGGAGACCATTTGTTGGATTTAACACACACACACACACACACACACACACACACACACACACACACACACACACACACACACTTGTGTCTCAGTCATCGTACTGATTCTTCACTGTACGTTCAAGCTAACAGCCACACAGATGCAGCAAACTGCTTTTTATTTTCAGCACAAATTAGAGCACTGGCGCGTTCTAAAATTATTGGTGCACACATACTGGACACAC
>CAAE01008786.1:0-31070 GCA_000180735.1 Tetraodon nigroviridis | reverse complement strand
AGATATTTGTTACTCGGGTATAGAAAAAGAAGCAACGTTTTCCTATGGCCGGTGGAGGAAGAGTTTGCTGTTGCAACTGTGACTCTGTGATGAATCGATGATCTGACTCCACAGCTCTCCCACGTACACACCCACACACACACCCACACACACACCACCAAAATGGACACAAACAGACGGAAACGTTCAACGTGTCTGCTACTTTTTGCTCACATACGTCAACGTGCAATGACGGGTCGTCTCTCTCGTTCTCTCCCTCTGCCTTTCGCTCTGTCACATGGTCAGGTTTTGCTGCCGTGGCAACAGAGTCGACGAGGAGAGGAGGATGCATTTAGAACCATGAAAAAAGAAGAACCCACTAGTGGAACAGGTGAACAACGCTATTTTGTATCTTTGGAAGCAACTGGTGTCATGACGGTGTTGCAAACGCACCAGTTCCTCTTGCCCTGATGGAGAGTCTACAGCGGATTCGAGTTTTGTTAAACTATATTTCAAAGCTCATCTATTCACAGCCGGGTATCAAATATTAATAATAATCATCACCTTCAGACGTCACACCCATGACAGCCATACGGGAAGTGATTTCCTTTGCTCACTGTCGCCGAAAACAACATTTTTTTTTATTCTCATCATTAGAGCAGCCGCTTCTAAAATTGGCAATTTAAAATAAGAAAAGACCAACACTTTCACATTTACTTAGAGAGTGAATGGGGGAAGTTGAGAAATACACACAAACACACACGCGCACATGCACGCACGCACTCCAAACACCATCCGTCAAATGAGTTCTACGCAAGTGCTCTTGTGAGCTCAAGTTAACATTGTGGCTTTCAGTGGTTCATCTTTGTTAATTTGCTCAGCAGAAAGCTGAACGCTCGGCTTTGGTTTGTTTGCAGCCGCTCCGAGCGAGACACAAATTCCCTACGACTGCACTTCTCCGGCTCGGCGCAACACGTGGGACCGATCCGCGCCCAAACTACGCAAGGGAGCGACGCAGCGCACAAAATATGTAGGTCAAAAACACTTTTAACAACTGTAAAAGCCAGACGGGACAGGCTGCAGGAGGGAAAACCAACAGATTTTTCATTTTTTTAAAAGAAAAGAGCAATCAAGAGTTGCAGCCGGGTGAGAACGCGAGCATCCGAACAAATAAGAAAACGTTGAAGCGTGTCTGTAGAGTTTGTTTCGACTTTGGGGGCTTTTGGAGTGCGAGAAGGCTGCGGGTTCAAGGGCGCCGTCGGATCGTAATTGGACCTGAACCACTGGTCTGAACCGCTTTAAAATAGGACGTCAACAACAAGCCAGGTGGCGGAAAATACCTGTTCCCACAAGACGTGAAGGTGAGATCAACATCCGCACCTTCCACTGGACGTGCACGCACACATGCGCACACTTCCCTGCAAATACCCTCATCCTAAACTGCAGCTAAGTTATGCTGCAGCTTTTCTGTAAATAAAGAAGCGGAAAAAAAATCCAGGGCCTTGATTCCTGTTTCTCTGGATCCAGTAAGACGCGGACACACAGGGTGCTCCCGTCTGCGTGTTAAGGATCTGACAGCTCCTACCCAAATTAGATGTAGGTTAACGAGAAACGACACGTGACTAAGCCGCCCCGGTGTCCCACAAATGAGAGGTGACAGACGAAAACACCCCCACCCGCCACAAAACCCCACATCTGGACACAGCAGATCAGGGATGTGGAAGGAACGCTTGTTATTGGATAAAAAGCCACCTCCCCCCCAAAAAAAATTAACTTCAGACGGTGATTTTAAAGAGGCTCCCAGATGGTGCAGATATGACAGGAACAGTCAGCAGTAATGAAGCAGCAAATTGGAGTTTGTCCCTCGTGATACCGAGAAAGAACATCTGCAGCCAAAAAACGCATTTCAAATATGATTTATGTGTTTGAAGAGCTAAAAAATGCAAAGTGCTACAAAGTACAGTAGAGTGTCTTACCCCTACATGGGCGCTGCTGGTGGGACTGGATTACGTAATTGATTGAAATTATTTATGAACAATTTATGAGTAGGAAAAAGCTGCGCGATGCATTTTTAAAAGGTCACAAAGGAAATAAGACAACGGAGCCCCGAGGGGATTTGATTTCATGTTAAAAACAACATGGGTTTGAATATAGCTCGCGACCTTGATCCGTGTCATTGCCTCCCGTCCTCGCCGCCTCGTTTCAGGCGTCGCTCGACGCTTTTTCAGCGCGCTGCCAATGGCAGAAGAACAATCTGGAAAAATGTCCTCGGCGTGAAGGAGCAGCTCGTACGGCCCAGGCTGGCACGCTGCTGAAGGAGGCGGCAAACACTGGTGTCAAGCTGTGAAATATACTATAAATCAAGTTATTTCAGGAAGTTTACTAGCCACCAGCACGAGTCGCGCCAGAGTCACACCTCGGGTAGCGGTGGGGTTTTATTTTCGCGGCTTTAAAACGAACCTTTGTTGCCAGTTTCCTCTACTTTTGCTGCACGAAACAATCGGTGGTTTAGGTCCACAGGTGACCCAGGAGGCCGTTTTGTCACGTGTTCAACCCCAGAGGAGGGTTAATATAATAGATTTCGTAAGGAACACACGGACCCTCCAAGCACCTGGAAGGACGTGTTCATCGCCATGACAACAGCAATGATGTCACCGGCACATTGGTCTCAGGCTGGATTGTTCTAAATCCTGGCATCAATAGCGATGGCTGTAAATAACCAATAATAAGATGGCTGCGGTTTCAGCACCTGATACCTTCTCCTCCATTTTCATATGTGTTCAAACGCATCGTCTAAAAATGGCCCTTTACGCATATCAGGATTTCACGTATGTTACAGAAATTGCTTGAAAACTGAGAATTGCTGGCCCTGCTAAGCCATGCGGATCCCATAATAATCGGCTAAAACTGAGGAAGCGATTACACTTCCGATCTACGGTCCCGATGCTAATGACTGATAGTTACTGAGTCATTAAAATAAGCCCAGTAAAAATTGTTCTGCTACTGGAATATACATCATGTCCTGCCACCATGTTGTGTAATTTGCTCACCCGAGAGTGACTCCGAAAACACTCGTCTCAGCACGACATGAGACGATCGGCCTTGTTATGAAATGACTCGGGAGGGAAGACGGAGCAGCCAGGAGAGTCAGAAAACCCAGAAATATACCAGGTTTTTTTGAGTGAAGAACAAATCCTTTTATATGTGTCCATCTGGGCTAATTGTCTTCTCAGAATCATTGTTAAATTGCTCTTCGATGCCCCGAGCAAGAGGTTTTACTTCTCTCTGGCCCCCAGCTGAAGACAAAAGAGGCTCTGTAATATGTCCAGGCTCTTCTTTTTGTCTGTTTTTGGGCTGGTTTTTTGTGTGGCTGCTGCTTTTACCTTTTGTCTCAAGGACTAATTGGTGCACACCTGAAGCCAATTTAATCAGTGTCGTTTTGAAGGCCAAGTTTCTCAGGATCCTCTTCTTTGCTTCTGGCTGTTTTCACTGCGCTACCTTGTGAGTTTCCCCTATGATTTTTTTGTGGTTTTTGATTATTTTAAAAGAAAATTTAACCTAGTTGATCCAGTACTCTGTTTGTTTATTTTTTTACACAAAGTCAAACCAAATCGATCTAGCAAATTTCTATCCCCCTTTTTTTATTTTTTCCAGCAATTGTGCTCACTGCCTGTGTGTGTGTGTGTGTGTGTGTGTGTGTGTGTGTGTGTGTGTGTGTGTGTGTGTGTGTATGTGTGTGTGTATGAGGGTACATATGTTCGTAAATGCACCTCCATGACCGCAGTCTGACCCTGACAAGACTAATTAAGTGATTCAGTGATCTGAACATTTGGTTCAGCTTTCTAATGCTAAATTGTGGGTTATCCGTCTGTGCTACGCTAACAGACGGTGGCCTGCGCTAAAAACAATGTCTGTGGGAATATTTACGCAATGACATCGTTTTTTTTAAAAACAAGATCAGCATTTGTTTGTTCCACTGTTCTGTAAATCAGTAACAGGACTAGTGAAATTATCTATAATACTTTGAGATATCCCATGGTGCGTTAGCAGAAAATTTCCATGATTTACTACAGAATTGGCCACATCCATATTTTCTCGCAACTTGCGTCTACATTTGGATTCATTCATTTAAGTTCCTCGATCTAGGGCAAGTTTGACTTAATTATGCATTAGGATTTTATTTTCTTTCAACTGCTTATTTATCTGAATTGCTCTGGTTAGTGTTTTCTGTCTTCCTTGTAGAATATCTAACATTTGAAGAAAGATAGGTGGGGGGGGGGGGTCATATCAATGTAGGTTAGTATCTCAGCCCGCTATATACTATATCATATATATGCACGTTGTTTTCTTTAATCCAAACAACAAGGCAGTTGTCACATATGTGCCAAATGTCACAGGCTTTTCCTTTATGGTGCAACAGCCTCATGCATTAAATGCAATTCCACTGCCAAGTGAGCTGCTGCATTAAGTTCTGCAATCGACCAAAATAAAAAAAACAAAACAAACCCAAACCCCAAACCTGTGGCTTCTATATAATGCATAAAAAGGTGGTCATAAAGTGTTACAGCTAATGGAAAGAAAACAGTCTGAGCTGAATCGCCCGTATTAGCATTTTAACAGCGGTGTGTGGCTCACAGTACAGCCGCAGTGGTTGTTGGAAAACAGGTCTCCGACCCGGCGACAACAACAGTCTGGCGCGTTCAACAGCACCGCCTTGGTATTTTGCGCTTTTGAGATAAATGAGGAACAATATAAAAGCGACACCACAGGAAACTCAAGGCCATCCCTGAAGTCTGCCGGCTGTATAATTACAGTGTTTTCACACACTCGTCTGCACGTTTCTCCCCTGAGGAAAGACTGATCGCTGTTCGAAAGCGTCCCTATATTTGACGAGGTTGAGCTACAGTACGGAGCCGCTCAGTCCACCTGCCCACGCACCTGCCTGCCCAGCAGCCATCCACTAGGGCAGGTGAGTTATTGCCATGACTGTTCCTTAAACACACCACACACCACACACACCACTGAGTCGTCCATAACTGTGCCTGTCAGCCAAGCGTGGAATCAATACTCCCCCTCTGACAGCATGCACGCATGTGATTGAGGGCAGAAAAAGGAGGGGAGGAGGAGGAGGAGAGCAAGGATGAACATGTCGAAGGCAGAAGAGGCGCAGAACAGCTTGGGAGGAGGGAAATGTCGACGAGTGTCAGGCTGGAGGGCAGAGGGTTAGGGAGCGAGGGGAAAAAAAAGAGAGCCGACAAGAAAAATGTCCAGTGATCAGAGACAAACAAGAGGAAGCAGTAACATATAATAACCCGCAGAGCTGGAGTGAGTGTGGGAGTGGGAGATGGAGGACATGGATGAGGAGCGGCAAAGGTGGAGGAGAGATGGAAAATAAAGGGAAAGAGATAAAATGCTGCATATGTGTAAGAGAGAGAGAGATGTGGAGAGAGGCTGTGGGCGGGCGAGGAGAACGCTATATATAATGACAGGTTCCGGAATAGATCAGGGTGATTGTGTTGTGTGATTACCTAATGCTCACATTCACAAACAGTCACAGCCACCAGCTGACATCAAACAACGGGCACAATTTGGTCGGCGGCGCTGGCGGACGCCACACGCTAGCTCGCCGTGCTCGCGGCTGGCAAAAAAAACCTCATCTTCACGCTGAACTGGACTAACTCTCGGCTCAAGAGCTTCTGTCATCTGGCACGAGTTGATAACGTAGGCAAACACAACAGCCAGCGACAAACACGAACGCTCGAACGCAAACGCTCCTGCCGCGCCTCCGACTCATCTCACACACTTCGGGGGGAAAAATTTAGAATAATGGAAAATTATCCCTGGCATCGTATATGAGGCCACTGGGGGGACTTATACTCAGGTGTGACTTATATTGAGATATATTATAATATAATATTAAAATTCACGGTAATCTTACATGTTTGTTATTTTCACACGACAACCAAGCGCTCTGTGCTTTAGTATTGGCATTATCTGAAAAAGAATGAACAAAAATGCCCGCAGAAAGAAAATCACATTCTACAGATTAAAAGCTCCAAGTAGCAAAAGAAAGAAAAAAAGGGGGAAGCGGCGCTTTGTCTACCTCCGGTGATGGCGGAGTTCTTTAAAAGCGACAACAAGGATGAAGGATTCAATGGGTTTTGAAGTGAGATTGAGGGTTTGTAAGCATGTTCTCGGTGACACAGTTATCTGAATAACTGTTATTGTGTTACCTTAACATAGACACGTATTCAGTGCTTCATGTAGCAGGATAACCATTAAAGTGTTGCGTTAGCATACGGTACGCCCGTTGCTTTCCATTCTATTGCTATGATTATAACTTGCCCTTCAAGATAAAATGTTAGTTCTTGGGTTCAGATTTTATAAAATAAATTTCCCCCCAAAAAAATGCAACCTATAGTCAAGTGGCACTTACGTACGTCTTTTTTTCTCCTTCATTTGTTTGACCGATGCGACTGATATCGACTGATATTTTGGAGCGATTTATAGTCCGAAAATTACGGTGCTTGGCTCCACGGTCCTGTGCGAGGTGTTTCAGCCCTATTCACAGACGCAAGAAGCAGCGGTTAAGAGGAAAATCACCTAGTGCCTTCTCTCACACAGGCTGCAAAAGTGTGTCGGCTTGTGTTTCTGGCTGTTCTGTTTCTGTCTGCTCCATCTGTTTCAGCTCGCTACCGATGGTGAAGGAGAGCAGTGTTTACACGTGCTTGTCAGCGCGAGCCTTCGATCGCAAACTTCTGTTTGCATGGGCGAGCACCAACAGGACGCTATGTGTTTTGTTATCTTTGATTTTAACACCATATCAGTGAACGCAGGCGGCCTGACCTCGCTGCAGAAGATGCGAGCGGGGATGCAGGTACTGAGGCGTTCCAGTTTCATGCCTGTATAGAGGAGGCGGCGATCTGCAAGCCAAGGTGATCCCTGCCATCCATTTTGCCCTGCATTTAGTATTCATTTTCCAGGCGATCAAACCTGCTGCCAGAAGGTGTAGGGAGTGTGTGTGTGTGTGTGAGCAAGGCTATTAACTCACCCAAATTGAGTGTGAATGAAAGTGCACATGCTTTAACAAACACTGGCGAGGGCGTCCAAATTTAGGATTAACGCTTTCACAGTCTAACACATAAAAGTGCCGGCGTGCACACGCCTGTGCATGTTAATGAATTTGCAAGCGCACGTGCCAGGCGGGAACAGATGATTAAGAATGAGATGCAGGCAGAGCGACCGGTGGGTCGCTGTGCACCGGAGTAACCCTAGATGAGCAAGCGTTCTGCTGCACACGGATAAGGGAGAAAGGAGGGAAACAGAGGAAGTCAAAACCAGGGAAAGAACAAAGGAGGGAGGAAAGCAGGGAAAAAGAGGATGAGCTGAAGAAGCGGGTTTGGGGAGAAAAAACCAAAACAGCAACAGGAAGAACAGGGGAGATGACGGAGGGGGGAACAGGGGGCTTAGAGACCAGGAGAGGGTTCAAAAGTGTTCTCTTTGGATGCTGGAGGAGAGGGAAGAGAAGGAGAGGCGGGGAGATTGTCGAGAAGAGGAATGAACGACAAGGAGAGGGGGAGCGGAGCAACAGTGCCCTGGCAGCAAGCAGTGGAGGCAGGCAAGATGGCTGCAGGGGACACAACACCCGGCCAAGTATGGTCAACCGCGCCCAGCTCTGGCCTACTTTCCCCCCACCACCAGAGCGCGGATGAAGCAGGAAGCAGCATTAACTGACAGCGGGCGGCGGCGGCGTCTCCTGTCTCTTTGATGTGTCGTGCTGGGATGAGTGATGCAGGACTTGGGCCTAATACGCAAACAAAGCCCCGCGGCTCGTTTATACACTCGCACACCCCGCATTTACTCACACTGATCTCCCTAATTCCCTCTTCTCTCACAATGAGCTAACTGACATGACAACCCCGACCGGAACAGCAGCGTCGAGGGGATGCTTCACCCGCCATGCGGTGTGCGGTCAGGTCAACAGCCTTCATCAGCAGCAGCATCTGCATCGATCAGGGACGTCCGTGTAAGGATTCAAAAAAGAAGAAAACCAAAAAGGAAAAGGCACTGGTTGAATCGGCCCCCTGTTTTGTTGTTGTTTATGTCTCTCAAGCTTTGGAAATGAAAGCTGCGCTCCGAGATAAAAGCGCCAGCGCATCAGTGTTGTAAACACTGTTTCCCCTTTTGAAATATCCCAACGCCTAATTAGCTTCTTTTGTCCACGGTGCATTTCTTGGAAATGTTATCGACTCGAGAACGTGGGGACAGAAAAAACACTGACAAACAGCAGCGTGGAGATAACGACCAACAGTAGAGAACAACTCCGGATCCGTCCGGGGCTTTCATGTGTGGCGCCCGGCTCGTTCTCATCCGACTTACTCCTTTACATTAAAGCGACCGCTTCAGCATAGGTGGCTCCTGCGCCGTCTCGACTACCGTTTCTGTCCCGTAAGGCTTCGCACCTTTGAAAACTACCTCTGTATAAACTCAAAAAAAGCGCGTTTTTAAAAGGAAAAGCTGTCAGGAGAGCCTCTGAAAATGACAAAGAGCGTTTGCCTTGAATTAACTCATCTTAAGGAGTCGTTTGCACTCCCTTAATGTATGAAAAGAGCCCCATACATCCGAAGACATTTAACTCTGACTGCCCTCATAGTTCTCTGCATACTTTATGTTGCAGGTTACGTCAAGTAATGCTTGCGCCGGAATGTGTCCAATCAGTGAGTTTTAAGCCTCAGAGTATTCTCTGTGTGGAGCCTCATCGATCGGCTGCTCATTAGGCACCAGCTTGGTTGTAGTCCACCCACAGCAGTAACACGGCCTCCTTAGTGTCCACATACAGACGTTGTTATGTATTTGTAAGCTCTGGGGGGACCAATGCAGGAATATGCCTTTTTCATATTTCCACAAACATGCTAACGGTGCCAATTTCATACACGCAACATGTCAGAATATCTCAGATATAATTATTAGTTTTGTTATTTGAGTAGTAGCACAACATCGTACACATGAAGAGATGCATATTGAACTAACGACAGGTTAAAATAGAAGTGTCCATTGATATTCATGGACATTTCAGCGACTTTATTACTAAGATCCAGATTCAAGTGCCTTTAGTGGTAAAAATGGATACAAACAACGTGTCAGCCCACACACTCATTGATGAACCACAGGATGTGGTGCAGAGAACCTCTCTGAAAGCTTTGGGTGCCAGTTTTCATCAGGATGTACTCATAAGGGCAGATTTCTACATCTTTCCCTCAGTCAAGGAGCTATTTCCAACAACAGCTCTGTGAATGATTCAAGTGTTTAAATGTCACTTCCCGTCGTCTGTTGGGCGTTCCTTTTTCATCGGCCTCTCGACTGCGATCTGAAACAGGCCCCAGTGCGGAGCTTAGTTCCTGCTCTTTCTGTCAGCTACACTCTCAATGAGGCCTGTTGGCATCCCGGCTATGGTATGGTTAGCATTCTGCTACAATACCGCTTAACAACTCCACCGTGGCTGCTAAGCCTTGTATATAAACACAGATGGCGTGCCAGGAGAGTTTACTGCATGAGAGTTTAGGCGGGGTTGGGGGGGGGGAATCTTTTCAAACGTGTGGGAGAAAATTCCTTTCACAAACCTATTGTTGTTACCTTTAATAGGAATTCATGCCAGCTCCAATCTGAGAGACGCGTGTGTGACGATGCGCCGGTAGGTTTAAGAGGTAGGATGAGGGTGTGGAAAGGAGAGGAGGACCACCTTCTGCCCCAAGCTCTCGGTTTCTTCTGGTTTTGTTTGCACAACACGGACGCTCGTCAAAGCCCAGATGATGCAGCGAGGCCACACCGAACACCGACGAGCGTCTGTTTGCGTGGGCGGAATAGATGAGACGCCTAACCGTGTGTGTGCATGTGAAGTTCTTGATTCCGGAGAGCGTTTGAGTCTTTGTGAAGGCGAAGAACGCAGCCAGCAGTGCGCTGATGGCTGCACAGTGTGGATGACACCTCCTGTTGACAGTGGACTTGGAGCGAGGATGCCAGTCATAACATAACAGCAGGAAGGTGGGAGGACACCTCACACACACACACACACACACACACACACTCACTGGAAACATGCAGACACTGTGTCCCACTATGACACAGTGTTAAAGTCACATCAAGGTCCTTATTTAGATTGGCTATCATCTCTGACCTCCTCTCCAACCTCATTAGTCGCACTAGACGGCCTCTCCGGGCCCCCAGCTGCCTCGGGCCCACACATAAGATGTCATTTTGCTTCATCAGTGGTACAGTCGCTAATGCACACATGGCCGCAGTCCCATCCTGCCCGTGGAGATCTTGCAGGGCCTTAATGGACCGTTAGTTTGACTTTCAGTCTGTTTCTTATCATGCCTTTTTAGTCAAATTTGATTCAGTTGCTTCATAAAATGGAGAGCAGTGCTGGTGAAAAGAGTCAAAATATGTTTTACTTGATGTTTGCTTCACTCTCATTGGGTTTTCTTGTCTTCTGGCCCCCCTTAAGGACAATAAAAGTGGTGTTTCCAATCGCATGACTTCCAATAGGCTTCAAATAGGACTGGACAGCAAGAAAAAAGGACAAAAAAACCCCAAAAATAAACTAACATCCGACTGACTGACTGAATAATTAATCTAAATAAAGCCATTGCTTACTAAAAAGTAATTAATAGTAATTTAAATTGTTGGAAGAAAGCGTTCTGTTCCGTGTTACATCCCAAAAGTTTCCTGGAAACACAAACTAGCGACTTTCCTCCATTGCAGAATGGCTCTGCAGGCCATTATAATCCCTTTTGCATGGACGTTATTTATGCTTTGTGAATTTATCCACGCAGACTTACGGGCATATAGCATCTGCTGTGGCACGCATTTAAATATCTATGTGCGTTTGGCAATGTTAGCAGAATATTTTCTGACATTTGGATATTTATGAAATATTATTATAATAATTAAGAGGGGGGAAATTTACTATTAAAAAGATTGCCAATGGTATTTCTCTGTTTGAGAAGCCAAACAGAGTAAAAAGTGAGTTCTTGGCATTGTTGGTTTTTCCGCATGTTCCATCTTACTGCTCGAGCATATTAATATCCCTGTCACCAACTGCTGGGAAACTGAGTTTTCTTTTTTTTATTTATTTATTTTTGAGTTGACAAACTCTTAGTGTCTCACACCTCAGCGCCTTCATTTCCTCCCTGTCAAAGCTGTCATTTTCTGAAAGGTTAAAAAAAAGAAGCTTAAAATGGCCTCAAAAAATATCCTTCCATGTCAGTCATCCAAAATAATTAAATTTATAATCAGTAAATGAAGTAATGGTATTAAATATGCTCTGTTTTTAATAGATCCACAATGGGGGAAAACCGGCTGGTGACACTGTTCTCGTTTTGGCGTGCGAGCCACCCGGCTTGCGTCACAGCTGCCTCCTTTCACATTTAGCTTCTGAGCACTGTCCGCAAAACATCCCATAATGGTAATGGGACATCCACGGCCCACCCTCTAAATGTCAGATGTCCAAATGTCAACTGGCCCTCGAGTTAGACCTTCAGATTCAAGATGAAGGGTGAAACCAGCAGCATCTCAGGACATCTTCTGCCCTTATCTCCAGACCTCGCCCAGCCTGTCCTGCCTTCAATTATTAATGTTAACGCAGGAAGGACGTCGGTGGGCGGGGGGGAGGTGGGGGGGGACGCATGGACATTGCAGCAGACCCTCACCTCAGGGTAAAACTTTCCCTTATCTCGCTCTTTTCCCCTTTGTTCTTAATTCCATTTCTTCAGTTTTTGCCTTCTCCTCCCATTTTCTCGACATGTCTGGAGTCGATTCGGTTCAGTTCAAAGGGTCTTTATTAGCGTGACCAACCCCGTGGTGAAGTGGCAGCTCGGAAGGAGCCGAGGCGAGGATGGAACATCACCAAACCACAGGAATCTCAGCACTGCTTCATAAACACACTCATCAGGTGAGAGGCTTCCAAAGCCAAGATCTCTGTGTGTGTGTAAGTGATTGTTAGGGTTAGGGTAAGGGGCAGGGTAATACGTACATTATGCCTATGAAAGTCCTCACAGAGGTAGAAGAACAAGGATACGCGTGTGTGTTTGAGAGAGAGAAGGAAAAAAGTGAGAGAGCGAGCAAAAGAGTGATCCTGTAATGTGTAATAATCCAGGCTTACATGTATTTAGTAGATTAAATAATTTCATTAAACCCCATCAAAAGGTAAGTGTGACAACACCGTCGCCCACGCGCGTCTGGTCTGCTTTGACTGAATTCTGCTTTCTCTCTCCAATTATCGCGTATGTAAGGAGGACACATCAACACCGTGAAAGCCAAAAAGCTAATGCTGGAATCAGAGCGAGAGAAAGACAGAGAGAGAAAGAGAGAGAGAGATGCGGCAGAATTAAAGCGCTAACTGCCAGCAGATAACAAAAGGCCACGCGGTGACGGTACATTCGGAATGTTGCTGCAAAGGCAGTACGGAGCTGAAAACGGTGGACGCGAGCGGCGAATGCGGCAGCTGAGTGCAGCCATTTGGGAAAACAATTTCAAATTAAACCTTAACATCCCTTTAATGGAAGAGTGACTTTAAATAGCGCCGGCAATTAACACTGCAAACAGCTATTAGGGAAGAGTTAGCGTATTTCAGCTTAATTTGGGAGTCAAGGTGAAGAACTTCGCCGATGGATTCGACGGCGGTGTCGTAAATTGATCGGTCAGCTTCGTGCTAAGTGCGCCGCGGATACACTTACAAAAATTGGGATTCATGAAATCTGTTTCACCCCTTTTCACGGTGATCTAAACCATAAAGTATTATCCCATGCAAATATTATGTGCCGTTTTAATGGCTTTGATGGGCCCTGTTGGCACCGCTATTCTTTTTTATTTAATCCTGTTGCATCCAGCGTAAAAGGTCAGTCCAGCAGCTGGTGTGATGGACCGTGAGGCTACTGCCACAACAGAGCTGTTGCATGTTTGTAAAGGAATGGTTTCATTTATAATATTTAACTGTTAAATTCGAAGCTTTAATCTGAGTGTAACCACTTGTAATTATTTTTGCTTTCTTATCCTTTATCAAAAATGTATTGAAAGCTCCTCTGCCGCACTCCCAAGGTTTGTTTCAAATTGTGCGTCCGTGTACAGCCCACATTTCGCCCACTGGTTGCACACGAAAACGCACACACGTTCTTTGTTGGCCTCCTTAATGAGGTCGCCTCAGATTCTACGGATCTTTCACTCGTTAATGAGCGGCGGCCGACCTTGGAGCAGCTTGCACAACAATCGAGGGTGAATGCGGCTACATGCGCACACGGCGGTCAAACAAGCCGTGATGCATGAGCACGTATACACGTCCAGATGGTCCCGTGTTCTTGTTGCGTCAGAAACCGTCGCACCTATTAGAAAACCCATCACGCTCTGCACCTGGGCCCATACAGGCGACTGCAGTAATGAGGGGAAGTTCTTTGTTTCTTGTTTTTCGAGAGTTCAATTTGTCGGAGAGGAGAAAAAAATAGCCATAAGTTTCCTGCTTACACGTTAGCATGGTTTTGTGGTTTTTTGCGCTTGTGTGTAACACGGCAGCTTCATGGCCTCCCTGCAAACAATGGTAATTTTACACGCCTGATCAAAGTTGGGTAAATATTAGAGCCGCAGCGAATACTCTAGAATCAGAATTTTCACAGAGTCAGAAATTGTGGGTGAAAAATGTATCGTAACAAAATAGTGATGCAACGCGCGAGCAACGACTTCACTCCTTTGTGTGTTGCGGTGGAAATGTTGTTATTAAGGGGAATATTTAAACAGGCGTTTCCCTTTGGTGACAGACCCGATAAAAGTTAGGATCTTCTCTGAGCGGAGCTGATCCCACCGCCGACCTGCACCCCCGAGGAGGAAGAGGAGGCAGCGTTTCTGTCACACTCTTCCGCTGCTAAATCGTACAACTAGAAAGCAAAAGCAGCAACACAAACACTTCAAATGAGGCCACCTTTGTAAGGCCGACTCTCCCCACACCTTGAAAACCAATCACAGGCAGCGCTGCTAGCGCGTCTCATGTTTTGAGCTCTGGTAATTACCTTCCGGCTCCCCGTGTGGATGACGCTCCATACCGAGCCAGGGGCCACAGCGAGGGCTGGGCAGCATCTGCCCGCTAATTTTCTGATAATAGGCGGCACACTGAAGCCACTTTGTAGCTCACCTTTCACCTGTCTGGCATTCCATCATTTCCCTTCCCTCTCTTTCTCTCTCTCACTCACACACACACACACACACACAGTGCAAATGCACCGTAAACCGTCAAGAGACCGGCCCGCCATTATCGTTTTTCGAAGCTCAGAGGGACAAACAGAGGAAGAGAGAGTGGGATGGAGAGACAAACACCGGCTTGGCATCAAGCTAAACGAAGGCTCGGGTTGAGAAAAGAGCAAGAGGGAAAGAAAAGAGGAACAGCTGAGCGACAAGGAATGACAATTAGGCGGATAAGATGGAGAGAAACGCAGAGGCACAGGAAAGGAAGAGGAAGATGAGGACACAACGGAGGTCTATCGAAACTTGGACGACAGTGAGCACAGATGCTACGAATCAGCCCCGTTTCCCTCCATACGTATTTATATACGGGGGCAGCCTATATCACATACATCTCCTGCTGTTATGTCCTTCTTTCTCTCCCTCTCTCCCTTCTCTGATGGTTTTTAATAGCACGCATATCTTTGTTCCCTTCGTGATTAAGGGACGGGCACTTAGAAGACGGTGCCGTAGGGGCAGCGAAGACCACACTGCTGCTGGATGGAGGATGAACCCCGACGTTGGCGCCCCCCCCCCCCCCGTCGCTCCCCTTACAAACAACTCCTCAAGCTATCCTTTCCCGCCTTTTCCACACACGCACACACACACAACCACACAACCACAAACAGTCTGCATATCTCCAGCCTATCATCAACACCCCCCACTTCATCCTCTTTGTCCATCCAGAGTAGCTTCATCCTTCCCTTCCTTCTCCTTTGTCTGCACTCTCACTTGATTTCCACTGAATCTTCTACCATCCCTGAAAAATGTGGTAATATGAAGGGTTCTTACCCACTAGTTAGTAAAAAGTTCTCTTTATTTGTGGTTTACTCTTTTAAGCAGAATCAAATGACTTTAGCAGAGCAACAAAAAAAAGAAAGAAGAAAATGTCAACTCATTTTTGCTGCCTCAGTGAACGTTGCTGCCTAAACTGGCCAAACAGATCTTAATGCTAATCCTACTGAAATTAGGCCTCAGTGTTAATCTGTCGCACCCAAAAAGCCTAAACTCTGCTCTTCATACATGAAGTACAACACGCGGCTGAAGCGGAAATGGCTGTGGGACAAATCCATTTCGTTCCGGCTCAAGACCATCGCTTGTCCGACACCGAGATGTGACTTTACAGACGGTGGACACATGAATGATGGATGGACGGAGGTGTGAGGTGAACCAAATCCTTTTGCCACTAGTTGATTTCCAGAGGTTGGGACACACCGAGATGATCATTGGTCCATGCTAAACCTCTCGTGGCCTTAGCAGCAGCTGTGCTAACTGATTCACCAGCCATCGTGACCGGAATTGTAAACAAGTAGGGATTTCACTTCCTGTTTTCCGGTTTATAAGAAGAAAAGGCAGCCTTCCCTAATTAAATCCACCATGGGGACGTCACCGAGTTGACTGTCCAGATACATACACGTGTCTCAACATCTACATGTGTGAATACATATACAAATTGTGGGATCTTTCCTCAGAGGGATGAGTAAGACTTCAAAAAAGAGACGTTGGTGCCTTCTGAAGATGATGTTGATTTAAATTTACAGCCGACTGGAAGGGTTTTCAAAACAACACCAGCATGATGTGACTGGGCCGTCATTAGGCGGCACAATTCAAACGTTATTAGACTCTTAATGAGCCAAATCAGCCAAGTGTCAGCACTTTGATTAAACACCGCTGACCTTAATTTGAAGCATACAGACAATGGTCGGGGAAGAATATTGGTGACAGCATTTGAAATACCAGGGGCGGCGTCTTATTCTGTGCTGACAATTCATTAGATCTTCCCTCAATCGCAAAATGATGAAGCTCGTTGGAGGTTGAGCTTAAATAAAAGTTCAGGGGGTCACTGGTGGTGCGAAACCTGGCAACCGTTGGCTGATTATATGACGATGTCTCATCACATGTCAGACCTGCAGTTTTAAACAAGCTCCTAAGACAAAACAGTTTGGAGCGCATGTGTGAACGGAGCTAACTGAGGGTAGAGTAGCTCTTGAGTTTGTATCAACGTTTCATCACGACCAGCTTCCTGGAATTATTACTGGCGTTTCCTGAAGATACACAAAGCAGGCTGAGCGTTAGAGTAAATAAAAATTACCGTATCTTCCATTTTCCTGCTGAAAACTGAGTTTGAACGCAGCAGGGGAAGCAACGCGGCAGCGTGCAAAAGAACAAGAAAAGGTGTGTTTACACACGGATTCTCCTCAACCGAGAAAAATCGAGGCTTCCAGCGTCTGTCAATCAAACTAGACTAACTCCGACTGAACAAAGACCTAGAAAAGTGCAAAACAATGTGTTCGTGTGTAAATATCGAAGGTGAGAGGTGATTAGCATTGCTGCCTCACAACAACAGGGTCCTGGGGGCCCGGGGGCTTTTTTCTGGTGTGGAGTTTGACTTCTCCACTGGTGCTCAGGCGGCCTCCCACAGTCCGAAGACGTAAATCCATCTGGGCTGAACTGGTGACTCTGGACTGACTTTAGGCGCAACCCTGAGCGTGAACGATTGTTTGTCTTCCTCGTTATCCCTCCAGGAGCCGGCCGGTTGTCCAGGCTGCACGCTGCCGTTCTGATTCAATTTCAAGGTGGACTGGAAAGCGTTGCAGCCGGATTGTTTTCTGATGCCCGTCTATCCGGAGACTGACAACCCATATTGGATTTCAACTGGGGTTTGTTTTTCTTTCTTTCTTTTTTTTTTGCTGTACATCTCCTGTAGCACGGCGAAACCACATGACAGGAAGGGGATTTTTTTTTTTTTTTTTTAATGTTCAGCTGTGAGATGAGATGGTTTACCTAAACCTTTGCACTAACCCTAACCCTAACCCTAACCCTGCCTGAGAAGATCCAAGAAGAATTCAGACGTTTTACCTCAAAAACAGCTGGAAACTCTGGACCTGACGTAACACGCGTGACCCGCGAGGCTCCCGGATGCTAAAGTGGTCCTGGCCGGATTTGAGGTGCATGAGAGCCGGCACCTCACGTCTGGGTGTGAAGATCTAACACCTCTTCTGTTTTTCGATAGACCACAGCGGGCGAGCAGCACGTTGTAACACTCTGGAGACTTCTGTCTGTGGCCGGTTTGGTCTCTTCGCTTCCAGACGAGACCGTCTTCTGAGACGAGGAGGATGGAGAGTTGCTACTCTCTCTGCCCACTCTGGCTGCCGTTTCGGCGTGCGTGCATATTGACCTTTCTTCTTTTACCTATTTTTAAACCCAAACATTTGCCACGCAGGTTAACTTGTCCGCTTCTGTTTACAGGTGATGTGTTTTCAGCCGCGGTTCAGCTGGGTTCAATAAAAATAAGCAATGCTGTGAAAGTAGCAAATTAACTGACATACTGTACAAAAACGTGCTGAAATTAATAATTTTTGGGTTTTCTTTTTGGTTTGTTTGTTTTAAATGGGGCATTACCATGGCAACAATCTCCACAGCACCACAGACAGGACTTGCCTAAATACTGACTGTGCTCGCCATTAGCTGCTACTTCTGAATACAGATACTGTATTACTGTATTATATAAATACTATTTTATGCTTTACCAACACTTACACGTCTTTAATAACTCCTCTCTGCCCCATTAAGAGGATTTCTCACTAACATTTTTTTTTTTTTTTTTGCCATTGTGCACAATGCGCTTCAGTTTCCTGCCTGAAACCTGACATACTACTACACACACACGCACGCACATGCGCACACACACACACTCAGACAACAAAAACGTGCCGTGGATGTGCTGACACGAGGATGTTCTGCCCTCTGCACCGGTTCTCTCCTCTAAGCTTGGGGTCACAACCCAGGAAGGCTTTCAAGATCAAATCTCTTTCTTACACAAGCTCAAGAAACATTGCACACACACACACACACACACACACACACGTATACACACACTTCCTGACAGCTCACTGCCAGCACTCAATAACCGTCATTGTTAACTTCTTTACGCACCCCTAAAAGATCGGTGAAGGGCACAGAAAAGAGCAAATGAGGGGGGGGAGAAGAGGGAGGAGCTAATGTGGTCTTTTCAGTTGGGGCTGATTTATGGCTCCCTTTATTTCACCATTTTCTCCAGCAGGCTGGATGAACCAGGACCCCTCAGACCAGACGGGCGGAGGCAGAGTGGAACGCCAGGGCCGAGGGTAGGACGGAGAACAGAGCCAGAGCTTAAGGACGGAGCCAACCGGGGTGAGAGAAGGAGAAAAAAGAAGGAATGAGAGGGGGAAAGATAAAGAGCCAAGCGGGCTTAATGAATGTAAAGGCTATAACAATGAAGCAAGGTAAATTGTCCATTAACTTAAGAGTTTCTCATGCGTGTATGTTGCCTCACCATAACGTTCCAATTTAGCAGGTTACACTCTGATGCTTTTCGGCCAGAAACACAGAAAAAAAAAAAAAAAGAGAAAGAGTCCCTCCTGGACATCGAAGTAAGACGTAAGGGATGGATTCATGTGGATAGATAAGAGAAGGGAGCAGACAGACGGAATGAAGAGAACCTATTGGTCACAGAGAGAGAAGGACAGCAGAGGGAGGGAGAGAGAAGGAGAGCAGCAAAACACAGAACAGCAAAATATTGAAAGGACGGAGAAAAAAAAGAGTAACAAAAGAGCTTGTATCATTTGGCTAGAGGAGTGGGAAAATTCCCAGGGGAGGCAGATACCATCGGTTCTTCAGATACAGCGGCAGATAGCCACTGCAGCGGGACAAGATCATGACTTCACTGCGGAGGTGAAGGGAACAGAAAGCGCCCGACTATCGGAACAGAGGAGACGCGATGATTAGTTTGGGCAGCCCCTGAGAGCGCGACAGAAGCAAAAAAACCAGTGTGCTGGGGCAGCGGACACTGCATTAATGACACAAATTGGTGGCAGAAAAGGGGTTGAACTGGATGGGAGGCTGATTCTGTTTAATTGGCCCATGCAACCATAGGACGCGACGGCGTCTGGTTTCAGGGACCTTTGACATCAGCGCCGACCATCAATTCACAAGTTAAGAAAGTGCAGCGATTGATAAAAATCAACGTCCAATTCTGACGTGACGTAATGGGCGCCCTTCTCGTTTCACTGTTCGCCGTGTGAGCTGTCGCATCAAATATAGACGCTACTCGCAACGCATTAGTAATGCATCCGTTACGACCCTAGGGTTAAGGTCGGAAGTCATCAGAAGCCTGTAGGGTTTTGTTAATACCTATAGTATTGCTTGTCGCATGCAGTACCATCCTAGCACGCTTCATTGGTCGTCATCTCATGAGCACTGCAGCATCCGACGCTAGCGCTAACATCTCATGGCGTTAGCAAAAGGGAACACTAACAAACAGGGACACCTATACATTTTTTTTCCCTACGATGTCGGTGATAAAAATGCACCGACGTCTGAACAATTTAATGATCTCCAACACTCAACCCGCTCAGTCACGCGCCGTCCGAGCCAGAAACAGCCGAGTCCTCTCGACGTGAGCTGGAATGACAATATCCATCCGTCCGCGGCGATACGAGCAACCGTGATGGCCGACATGTTAAAATGATGAATGCATCTCAAGAAATTATTAACAGATCAAAGGCGCATTCATTCATCAGCGGCGCCAAGATGCCTGTGTTTTATGGTGTGTGTGTGTGTGTGTGTGTGTACGCTTGCATGAGGCCCATCTGCATTCTGCATGTTGCCAATATGTGTAGGAATGGAATTCAGTGGATAAAAAGGGTTAGCTCAGTCTAATCGAGTAGCTGTCAGGTGCCAATAAAAGCCAGGCCCAGCTCTGTTCCCCGTCCCTTTAACCGATGCCGTTTCATCTCCACCCGGATCCGCCTCAGAGATTTAAAGGCTGTTACCGTTCCTGTAATTCTTTTACAAAAACCTCCCACTGCGGTGCGCCATTGAAAAGAAAGGACAAAATAAGAGAAAGGTGAGGTTTTTAAAAATTCTTTCCTTTTAGGAGATAAAGGCAACAGTTGGTTAGGTGGAGGCTTGTTTACAACCAGCGACGTGAGGCTGAACATGGGTAATAACCGTTCATCAAGCGGCGTTTTCAATCACAGCAGGAGGGCGGGTGGGTTGATGACGCACCGCTTCCTTTCGTCAGCCTTGGGGGGGGTCTGACAGACGCTACTAGTCTGCTACGCACCCTGGAAGAGGTCTGATTTAAGTGTTGGGAGACATCGTTGGGGTTTGTTTTTGTTGTAAAGGCCAGCTGTACAACGGAACTCTGGATTTTTATGATTACAATGCTTCGCCCAACAAAACGTGCCAAAATAACTGTAGTTGCATGTCTGACAGTATAATTGGAGGGTGCTTTTTTTTCAAGTGCTGGGTAATTAAAAAATATCTCAGCGAGGTAAATGATCTCAGATACTTTGGTGCCTTAATGTTACAGTTAAGAACTGGATTTTTGTCTTTAATTACAGCTTTTCATTTTTATCATCCGAGCATTCATTAATTGGAAAGTGGGAGGTGTGGGGGGGGGTGGGGGGGTAAAAAAAAAAAAAAAATTAAAGGTTTTTTTTTTTTTTCTTTTTTAAAATTTTAAAAAAACCCTCCTGAATTCAAAAAAAAAAAACCCCTTCCCCAACCAAAACTCTTTTTTTTTTATAATATCCAAATATGGCCAATTTAAAAAAAACCCCCACCACCCCATTTCTCCTCCTCTTCCTCTTTTTCTAAGGAAAAAAACCTTCCCCTTTTTGTAAAAAAAGGGGAACCCTTCTCCCTCCAAAAACCCCTTTTTTATCTTTTTTAACCCCTTAAAACGTAAAAATATAAAAATGGTTTTAATTATATAATTTTGAAAAAAAAAAAAAAAAAAGGTGCTGGTGTGGTGATGACCAATCAATGTGTTTGTGTTTCCCCCAGCGTGTTTGGCTCGAGCGGCCTGACAGGTTAGCCTATCAGCGCGTCCTTCCTCCTCCCAAAGGCTGTGGAGGAAACCTGCCAGGCTGAGACTGCTGATTAGCCAGTAATTGCTGGAGAACTTTGCTCCCCTGTGTTAAATCCAATCTTCCAATCTCCTCCAACCCTCCCTTTCCACCCCCCCCCTCACACTTCCTTACACGAGAAGCCTCGGAGGGTGCGGTTGTTGGCGGTCATCAGGGAGGCAGTGTTTTCACACCGCGGAGCGGGGAAATCAGCTTGCGCCGGGCTCTTGCCGACGGAGCTCCGGTTCACTGGAATATTGAGTGAGATGGATACAGGGAGGCTCTAAAAATGATGCCCCACAGGTACGCGTTTAGATGAATTATGCACACAAACACACACACACTGCACAGCCAAACGGTACACTGATCTCTGCAGCAGCGTGACTCAGTGGGCTTGATTGCCAAATGAAAACAAAGACTGCATGTATGCGGCTGACACACGCCATCAGTCAGCAATAGCCCCTGGTCCTGGTGATTACCTGCCGCATGTAAATCCAATGTGCAATAAGGCCGGTTATCCCCTCATGAGACCCTATTGTTATTATCGTGGATAGGACATCGGGGCCATGTGCCGCAGGCCAAGCGCTAACCATTGATCACGCCCCGCTGAGACTAGATGGCGAAATTGGAAAATGATTATATCTGGTAGCCAAGGTTACGGCGAATCATCAAGCAGCGAAAGTGACAGCGGCGCGTTCGGTCCTCATTTGTAACAGCGGGCAAAGGTCCGACTCAGTCGAGTAAACAATTAATCTTTACATGTTGTTTCTAATTAGCTACAGCGAAAAAATAAGTACCTTTTATACTGTACAGACTCATCTGAAGTGTTTTTAAAGTCGATGGCGCCAATATTAAAGGTTGCGTTCGCTGTTATTGTTCAGTGTCGTTCGTCTCCGCGCAGCAGATGGCAAAAGGCAATTAAATTCTCAGAGTACCTTCACAGGCAATAGGCAGAGGGACTTACTGAATATAGTGTAGGAAGGTATTCAATACATACATTTCCCCAAGGACATGGCGGAAAACTAGTATGTAAAGTTAAAGTAGACATTGAAGGTGGAAAATGGCGCTCATTAGGCGGCTGAACAGCTTAAACTCAACATTTAGGTTCATTCTGTAAGTATTTAAGTTTGTAACTTCTGTCTTCAGAGATCTTCTCTCCTCATAAATGTGTAAATTTAAGGACTGTATGTGGCGCCTAGTGTGTAATGCGAGATCCACCTTGCTAGAAAATGTCTCGATGATGGAGCCTGTGGAAGTGCGGTTCTACGGCTCCGGAGAGACTCTCCTCACCGGTCTGTGCAGAGAGCCGCCGCCACCGCTGCAGCTGCAGCTCCTGGGCTGAGCTTAACCTTGGCGCTTCCAGTATTCTGGATGGAGCCAGCTCACGTTAACTGCTCTCTGGAGTTAGCCATTATATTACGCAATTATTATGCGGGCTGGCACAAGGCAGCCGGCTAACTAGCCTTCTGAGTTAAGCTAGCTGTGTGCTAATGAGAGCAACGGAGGCCTGAGTTTGTTACTGATGCCGCTTCTCTTGATGGGACCTCAGATTAGCGGAGATCTGTTCCTTCCAACAGCCTCATTCGAACATACGAGTGGCCCTTTTTTTTTTTTTCATCTGGCTTAAAGGAATGAAAAAGGGACTCTGGGGTGGTCACCGTTATTGATCCCTGCAGCAGGAGCCTGGCAGCTGTCGGCGATGCTTTTCCACCGCTCTCCTCGGTTACTGTTTGGTTTTAAAGTCATGAAGGCCGTCCAACATCAAAGCTAGTTTTAATCCTGAGCTTATTTACTTGCTCCGAGGTCTGTTTGCCGTCTTTGGGCCAGACAACAGCTCCAGCAACCCTGCTATTGTCCACCTCTGTTGGAGTCGGGCAGACAAGTGGCCTCCCTCCCCGCCCGGTTGATCATTTTCCTCGTTTCCACCTGTGAGCCTAAGTGGAGACAACTCTTTCCCCACCCGCAGATATTACATCCCCGCCTAATCTGAAAGGCAACCGCACGGCTAATAAACGCAGCAGGGTTTAGTTTATTCAAATACAGCTCGTTTAAGCAACCGCGAGGCAAAGAATATCTGAGTGGGGGAGGAAAAAAAAAAACCAAAAAGGTATGAATGCCCCGACCCCAGTGGCGGAAAGTCTCATTTAGTGAGTTAAACAGTTCATCGGGAGCTGGTAATCACCTGCTGTCAGAGCATTTGGGCAGCTCTGCTGACGCCGACTTTCACGCCCGTGATTGGTGGGACTGACGGCAGCCGTTGGGCTCGTTATCAGTCAATATAAGCGCCATAAAATCAATGATAAACCAACGCACATCAACACAGTGGAAAATGAGATCATTGGGGATGGAAACTCGAGAAAAGGTCAGAGTTTCTCTTTGAGGGGATTCAAATTCACCCAGTCAGATCTTTTTTTATATATATAAATAATACACATATTAATAGACTCCCCCAGATCACATATGGGGAGCCAGGCGTGGGTATTAATGAGGCGCTGCCAGCGGGCATGGCGATGGCTGCCATTATTACAGTGTCACACAGTTCAGCAGAAGCTCCAGTCAAACATACGACGTAAGAGAAGATTTTCCAGGCTGGGGAGGACGCCAGTAGCCGCGCAGGACTGGGCCAGCACAGAAAGAACAGCGATCCTGCCGTCTGTTCTGTGCGACAAATCCTTTCTCCATCATTATTTCCTATCAGCCCCCCACTCCCCCCCACCCCATTCGTCATTTCCTGACTGTGGAATAACGGCGGGATTAAACCGGTTTACCTTGTTGAGCGGCGTGAACTCTCCGCGCCTCCACAGGCATCATCAGACCGGTTTGATGGGTGATTGCAGCAGGGTGTCCCCCTGCCGAGCCTGTTTCCCCCCAACCACGGTCCCAATCACTTAGTAACCACTTCAATTAGTGAGTTTCTACTCACTCCTTAATAAAACCGCCCAATCCCAGCAATTTATAGAAGACTGACACATCAGAATTTAAAATATTAGGATGCTGACGGAGAAAGCAAATGTTGTGTAGCAGAGGAACGCAAAGCCTGCTGTGAAACTACGGATCGGCGGCTAATCACAGAGTCTCATTCTATCTGGATGATTTCTGGTCCTTGAATGGCTGCCGCTTTGCCTTGAAAACGACTTCCACGCAGGCGGCTTCGCGCTGCAGCGATCTCAGCTGAGGCTTAAAACACGATGTGCACGGTGACATAAGCAAAGCCTCTGGTGGGAATCAAGAAATTGACGTGGGCTTAATGAGCAGCCATACCAGCATGAAAACAACACGCGACACTACCCAGAATGCTTTGCTGCGTCCTCTCAGGGACAGGTCCTGGAATGAACTAGAGAAGACTCTGGTTGGCCTTTTTTCGGTTGTCGGCCGCCATCAAAGGTGGCGCGCGGCCCGAACAGTTTCCGCCTGCCCAGTTCACCTGATCCTCAACGTGCGCTAGGAGAAAAAACTGTTGCATTGGGTCTCAACCCAAAGGCTTAACGACTGCGCCTGGGCTCCAGTAAGGGTATGCATACAAACGATCTAAAGTTCCCCCTTGCTTCACCCACGTTGCTTTTATCTTTTTCTGCAATCCGATCTTAATGACTTCCATTAACTGAGAAACCATTAGCAGCATCCACTTTATGGGCAGCCAAACAGCCCAGCCGGGAGCACATTATGGAAAAGGGCATGTGTGTCCTAACGTCCGCACAAACACGCATATACGCGCGCTCGTTCCAGGCCAGCCCGAAGCAAGCAGGAGAGGACAAACGACTAAGCAAAGAGGGACATTTTTTGTGCTCCATTAGGCAATGAGGAGCAAAGGTTTAGCACGGGCTGCGGTGCCTTGCGCTGGTGGTCAAACAGCAAAAGATTGCAGAAAGCAGAAAGTGAAATAGTCGTCGCCGCTAAAGACATCGCCTGTCCAAAATTAGCACTGCTCACTTTGCAGCAGGAGGTGTCTGAGCCTCTTCGGGGGTGGGGAGGGTTAGCCAGCG
Source organism: Tetraodon nigroviridis (assembly GCA_000180735.1). Taxonomy (NCBI): domain Eukaryota; kingdom Metazoa; phylum Chordata; class Actinopteri; order Tetraodontiformes; family Tetraodontidae; genus Tetraodon; species Tetraodon nigroviridis. The sequence goes on along the minus strand of CAAE01008786.1, from coordinate 5,953 downwards.
CACCAAAATAAGCCTGTCACAGCCCGAGGTTGCGAAGAACAACAGCGGCATCTCATCAGTGTCACAGATTGGGGCACAATAATGTGCAAAGTAGCTGCCCGGCACAAGCCGATAAAAAGCACCGCTCCTGGTTTGGAGGCTCCAACAACGACAACGGGATTATTCAGACGTGTCAGTGACAGTGTCTTTTTTGTAAATAAGTTAAAAAAAAAACATTCTTTGTATTTCTGGTCATATTAGCAGCACTCGCGCTGCTTCCAGTGCTATGTGTTACGGTAGAGTTTTTATCCAGTCATAATTCAGCTAGCTTGTGTTGTCATTTTTTTGGGAATCTGCCTAACCTCAAAAACATGAAAACGCCACCGCTTTGTTGATCTATTAAGTTGGCAAAATTTGTTAACATCAAAAACGGCTTCCGTAATTGCGACGCAATTCCAAACACCATCGCTTCATGAAAAATGCAGCCGCGTGCGCGAGCAGTCCGCTTCAAATCGCACCCACGCGTAAAACAACCTGTTAGCGTTTACAGACCTGTCGACGACGAGCAGGAATTGCGTGTTTTCTCGAGAGGCTGTTGCTCCTCTAAGTGAGTTCCTAGTTCTCACCTGGCCCAGATACCTCACGCAATTTGATACCTTTCTTCAGAATAAAAGAACCTTACTGATGGATTCGCTTGCTAGAGCTTAGGGCCATTGGAGGACTGTTTACGGCGCACCAGCCTAAAACTGGGCTACCAAACCCGAACCTGGCTAGCTTGGACGCCAGTAAAGTGTCGCAGAGAGATGGTTGGTTGGTTGGTTGGTTAAAACGAGGTCGACAGCTCTTGGACACCCTTAATCTAGGCTTAGCTTTCTGATTATTCGTTGTTGGCTATGAAGAAAAGAAAAAGACACTCGATTTCTGATCATGGGGTTGTCGGCCCCGCTGGGCCCTAATGGAAGATATTAGAGGACTCTGTTTTACGTCAGTCTCACTATTGTTCTTGCCAAGAATACAATCTCTCTGACAAAAGTCGGCATTCTAAGTACGTCGCGATGCTTTGAGAAAATGAGCGAATGAGGGATGGCCCCTGAAGGAAAAAGAACAGAACTGAGAAGTGATGATGATTAATGATGCAAACAATGTGGGGGAGAAACGCGCTTCTGCCGGAGCAACCGCAGAACCGGGCTGGAAGGGTTGGAACCGACTGGAAGAACACCAGCGGTCAAACTGGAACGACGGGGAAGGTGTAAAAGGCTTTTAGAAAGATTATCTGGTGGAGCGTGAGCCTTTCTGCCAAAGCTTAGACCAAGTGGAACTAAGTCATTTAGCGGACCGAACCGGTGTGCTGCCGCTGTGAAAGGCAAGGACGGATCCAGTGAACACGTAACCGATGATTTAACACGTCATAACCTCAACTGGTTATGCTGAGGAAAGTGGGATCAATTCACCGGCGCAAACAAACGCCAGGTTGTAACAGGCGCCTGGGACGTGCAGTCCACTCTTCTGTGGACTTCTTTTGCTCTTCTATTCATGCCAAGTAAGTCTTCCTGTGTTCTGCTCTGAGGGGATCTTTATACCTCTTTTCAGATTCTTAGCTTCCAGCCGAGAGGAGATTGGAGACATTTTTTTTCCTGGAAGGCGGGCTTTGAGCCCGGCCCAGTCTAGCATTAGCTTACCACGCAGTAGCGGATCTCAGGCCATTGCACTTTACCTCCTGTGAGCAGAACTGGGCGGTTGTTGCCATGGACTCGCCTGTCTCCCCCACCCCTCTTCCCCCACTCCCACAGGGCAAAAGACAACTCATCAGCAACCAGAAGAACATGTATGTGCAGCGCCACCCGGGAATTCATCTATTACTGTACTTGAAACGGCAAGGTCACGGGGGGAGGAGACCACATCAAAGCTGTCAGCCGCGAGAAAAATGAAACCAATAGCCAGTAGAGAAGTGCGCTGTAAACATCAAGATCCCGGAAGCACCTAGATTTATATTTACACGCGATTCTGGGCTTCTTTTCTGGACCCCGAGCCCCCAACGTTGCTGTTTTTGGTCCGCACCAAAAGGGAGCATTCACACCAAACCACGACAAAACAGATTAGATCGGGCGGGAAATTGCCACGGCAACCTCCGAACCCTGACATCCGGAAGCAAGTGGCGGCTATTTCGCTGGCCCCAGCTGTGATGGCGCGGGTGCCATCGTACGCCGCTCTTGCTCTTTTCCCTATGTCGTCCTGACAGTTACAACCCGGATCGTCGCGCGGCCGCGATAATCGTATTATTCAGTCGCCTGAATTCGGAGAGGCTGAGCAACATCGCGACTACAGCGAGGCCTAAATCCGCTAGCGCCCAGGAGCAGAGGTCTTTCCCCGCCCAGCGGCCCCCTCCAGACCCGCGCTCGTTCATCAATCCTCTCACCCTTTTTTTCCGCACGCGTCTCATTCTCTGACGCGTCGGGAGTGTTTTAGACTCGGATTTCCACGTTTCCCCACCCAGCCGTTCTCTCTGTCTGTGGCTCTGAACTGGGAGTGTGTGTAATGGTGTTATTCACAGCTCACTGGTCTGTTTGAAGGGACTGTCTTGATTGAGCGTCTCCCAGTACCGGCGCTGGTGACTGGGGAGGGGGTGCATTAAGACGTGAATGTGTCCGCAGAGACAGATGAGCTCAGGAATCTGCAGCCGTCAAGACAGCTTTTTTTTTTTTCTGTTCAAATCAAAAACAAAGAAAGAGATAAAACAAAAAAAGAGGGGGATTGAATTTATATGGGTGTAATCCAAGCTCAATAGCTGGAAAAGCTTAAATTGGACCAAAAAACTAGTTGTGGAATCAGTGTCATTCTCATTACATGGTCCACCTTAGATGCGCACACACTCAGGCTTGCACTGCTGTCTTTGTGAGGACCGTCACTGGCAGAACACACAGCCCAGCTCCTCACCCAAACCATCCCAACTAAATAAAGACTAAACACTGACCCTGAGCACAGGCCGCGTGCGCACACACACACACACATACACAAACACACACTTTTCTCAAATTAATTAATGCAAATACTCAGACAGAGAACTAAAGAACTGCTCTAAGAAGCAAAATACTTGCTACTAATTAGTTAAAATTAACCTCGGGACCAATGTGTAGGTAACACACACACACACACACACACACACACTCATGGAGAAAGAAAAAGGCAACAGCTTCGCCTCTTTCTGACACCACACTGATGCTGTTGTAAGCTTTGCCGTAAGATCCAAATCTCTCACACACACACACACACACACACACACACACAAGCGTTTCTCTCTCTCTCTCTCTCTCTTTCTCTCTCTGCCCTGAGGAGAGGAAGCACTGAAAAGCAAATCTGCTGTGAAGACGACGTAATAACCAGCAATGCAGACAGACACGAAGCGTCATCGCTCCTTTGTTGGCGAACATGGAAGCGTCACCCCGTCTCCCTGGCGGAGCCCACAGAATTAGCAAGTCTTACTTACAGAATGAGTCAGGCTTTCTCAGGAGAGCTGGGACACGGCGCTTCTGCAGCGGTGAGTCAGGATCAGAGACCACGGAGGGGGTTTGGGGCCGAGGGAGGGGGTCAGGCGGTGTCGCTGGGGATCAGGACACGCTGGGGAAAAGAGAGCTCTGGAGGGTTCCAGTCTTTACGCTCAGATGGGGAAAATAATCCTGTTCAAGGCGAGACAAGGAAAAATCAAGGATGGACGGGGAGATGTTCCGATCAGGGTGGGGGTTAACCAGGCCGATGTTTCTCTTCGTAGCTTTCGCTCAAAAAAACAAAAATAGTAGCCAGAGACAAACAAAAGGCCGCTGTGACAAAAAACAGCCAGAAGGTCTGAAATTTGACTGGACCAAAGCGGCGCGTTGGCGTTTACGCCGGCTCGTCCCACCTGTTGCTTCCCTCCGGGTTGTTGAGGGCCTGGAAGAAGAAAGACCAGCGTCAGAAAACCAGTCGGCTCGGGGAGCACACGACAAGCACACCAAGAGGAGGATGTGCAGCATTTCTGCCTGGCTCCCTCTCTTTCGCCAACCCGTTTCCTTTCTAGTATGAGGCTTTCTATCCTTCCCCTCCTTCTCCTCCTCCTCACACGCTCGATCGCAGGTCGTCTTCGACACCAGGCCGCTTTCCAGTCTTCCCGCCTGTTTGTCTGACTTTCCGTTGTTGAGGTGGAGAGCAGGCAGGTGCAGAAGGGCCACAACTCTAATCTGCTGCCCAAGTGCCCCCCCTGGTGTTAATCCTGGCCCCCTCCCCTGTACGCGCCGCTAGCTAGCTGCTAACGCGGACAGATAAACTGGAAATTCCAAATATCTAAGAGGATTTTCGCACAAATCCAAGTTAATTCTGGTTACTGCCTGTTTCCCTGCGCAGCTGTTTCTGCCATCCTATTGCTTCTTTTACTTGTTATCTATTCTGGACAGTCTTTCCCTCCTCTCTCGCGCCCCCTCCTATCCGAGGGAGGACAAAGAAGAATGGTGCTGCTTCATAATGCCTTTCCCTGCAATGAAGGATGGTAATAAAGGAAAAGGCGCAGAAAGGAGGGGTTTGTTTGGAAACTACTCATAAGAGCCCTCAAACTCCGACAGAAACCCCAAACCGGGCCCCTCCCAAAGGCTTCAGGACTCACTTTTGCCCACGAGTCGATACGGGGAGGTGACCCGGCACAGAAGCGTGGTAATCTCGTGTAATCCGGACGATATTTCCGGACGTGTCCCAAAGCTCCCCGCTGCCGCCGGAGCATCACGGCACCCTCAGATGGCGCGTCGTCCTCGAGGTTCGCTCCCACCCCCGAGAAGCATCTGCTCCCCCGGGCGTCGCCGCTCCCACCGGGCTCAGCTCCGCGGGCTGGGGCCTCCTCCGGGCGCCTCGGCCCGCTCACTGGCGGTAGCGGCGGCGGCGGTGTTGGTCAGCTTGGGGAAAGCAGCTGCTGGCGTTTGTGGGACGGCGTCGGCGCTGCCCATTTCGGTGTCGGCGCGAGCGAAGCTTCAGATCTGGAAGGAAGAAGAGAAAAAGAGGTGATAAAGAGAGAGAGGGCGAGTGCATGAAAGGTTAGCGTGGTGACATTTGTGTCACTCTGCCTTATCTGGCACGTCAGTCTCCCGCTCGTCACACTCCACCCGGCCGTCGTCCTGCTGTCTGCTCCGTCCTTGTCACTCTCCCTCTGACTTTGCTGCATGTTTGCTCCTTCCCACTCTCCTTCCCCAGTCTCCCTTCGCTCCATCTTCCACTCCTCTCCCCTGTCTGGTCTCTCCCTTTGGTCCCAGCGGTTCTGCGATCACCCGCCTATCACGACCTGTTGGATCAGGGCGGCACCACCCGAAGCGACGCGAAGGAAGCATTTAGGCTTCGCGGCTGCAGACTGGTTATTACACTGTTACAACTGTGTAACAGTCATTTTACTTTAGTTTCATTTCGACTGGGGCCCCAGGTTGTTTCCAAAGAGATCAGCTTGAATTCCGATCAAAGGAAACGGGATCGTATATCTGATCCATGTTTGAAACCAGCCGGTTGGACACGCGGCGGTAACAAAAGGGCAGTTGAACATGACTCAGATCCACGAGGCGGACATTTAAGACCAGTAAAGGTCACAGCGTGGCCATTTCCCTGCGTTTGCGCTCCGTTATTCAGATTCCAGCCGGTCGTCTCGGTGGCCTCTCCGGATGGACTCCAGGCCTCCTCCTCCGGTTCTCCCAGACTCTGGATGCAGATTCTGCTGAGGCTTCTTTTTTTATTCCCCCCCTGATAAAGGGCCTATTGGTCAACCCAACCACCTTGGGCTAAGAATAGCAGCAGGCTGCTAATTCTTTAATGCGCGGCGGCTCTCCCGACTGGTTACTACGCAACAGTTTTGCATCTGTTGAATAGGTCTTGTCTGAAATCCTCATCACAAAAAAACAAAACAGAAAAAGAACCCGGTTTAATGAAGACAGATGGCTGAATTTACGCTGACAGAAAAGAGGAAAAAAAACCT
>CAAE01008784.1:0-36999 GCA_000180735.1 Tetraodon nigroviridis | reverse complement strand
GAATGGATGGAGTGATTGATAAAGCAGACACACAGAAAAAAGTAGAAAGCGCATGGATGCTCACAGAGAACTCCGCTATTGTGAAAAAGCTCGGTAAACGTGTTAGAACATGCAGCAGACGGAAGCATTCAGACGGCGTGAATGAGTGAAGTGAGAGGGAACAAGGAAGAAGGGTAATGGAGGGTGCGTGAACATGTGATGGTTCAGCCAGCTCTTCTCTGTTTCAGCTGCCTCTCCTGTGTGAACGGCTCCTTTCCTTGTCACTGGTGCAAGTACCGCCACGTTTGCACCCAGAACGCCAACGACTGCTCATTCCAAGAGGGACGCGTCAACATCTCCGAGGTAGGAATCATGCTGCGGCGTGTGCTCCCAACATTAGGCTTTACCACGTTGGGCATCACCTTCCGACACACTTCTACGTGTGTCTCCTGCTTGTGGGAGTAATAGCAGCTCTTGGCAAGAGTGAATTGGGAACTGATCATTTCGGTTTTGATCTAGAACCGGATGTGAATAAATGCTAGCACAAATGTGTAGGCTGGCGTATGAGGATGTTAGTGAACACTGTTGAACACGACTGATGCATCAGCCACCGGCATCGTGCCACCAAATGCTTCATCAAAACAGGAAGTAGCATAAGGAAGCGGCAGGTCGTTAAGGACAAAACTCGACTCGGCAAAGCAGCAAAGATGGGTCTTATGATCAATTAAATGATTTTAATGAGAAAGTCTACAAAGATGGAAAAATAAATCATTTGTTTTTGTGCAAAATTTACCTGCCGACTTATAAGTCATCTTTCTGTTAGTCTTTCAGCTGCAGCTGGACAACCTGTTGGTGCAGTATTGTGAAAGCCCAGATTTCATAAACTTAGTTAAGGGGTTACCTTCCTGAAATGGTCCTTCAAAAAAATACATTCAGACACTCCTAAACAAATATAGGAATAAACTGTCTAAAATTCAAAATTGGATATTAGAATAATAATGATAATATTTGGTTAATAACAATTTCTTAAATAGCTCACAGCACAGAAAAAAATAGCTAAATTAGTTTTTGGAGCTGTGAATTCAGTTAAAATTTCTGAATCATGAACTATGAACAGAACTAGTCCATTTTAAAATGTGTGAATTGAACTTTGTACTAGTTTTGAATTTTCCCAACACTCCAGATTACATTTGGACTCATCTTTTCCCATCTAAATCCTCTGCGGTTCCACGTCACTGATCGTCATGTCTCTGTCTCGTCTGAAGCACAAACACAGATGCTATTCCAATCCGTCTCCTATTTATGGTCTGATTTTCTCTGTTATCTCTGTGCTGATAGAGGTCCTCCCTTGTCAGCGAACCTGAGTCACTGGCCTTTATTAATTGGTCGACCTTTATCCAATTACTTTCCTCTTTATCTCTTCCTTCAACCGGCGCTGTGCAGAGCCCTGAACGCTAACATGCTAAAGCACAGCCTCCATCCGCCAGCACACAGGCCCAGGCTTCACGCCTCACAGAGCTAATGTCAGCGGATTAGTGCCCCCGTCTGCAAGACATGGGGAGCGCGCTGGCTAGCACACTCTGAGCTAAGGGAGGCCAGAGGGGCAACGGATGGATAAACAGGAAAACCCCGCTGCGGGGGAAAAAAAAAACGGGGAAAGCATGATGTGAGCTCAACAAGGGAGAAGAAGCATAACCAACAGCAGGACAGAAGAGTAAAGTAGCAAGTGTAGCATATCGTAGTGGAAGATCCAAATCGGCCCAGGAGTGGAGCGTTTGCTCCAAAAGAGCCAAAACCGGTAAGGAAGTGGACGTCTGATGGTGACGTGTGGCCGCAGAGACCTGTTCCGTCACCCCATCCGCCAAAGAAAGCACCGATGACACACTCCACCAGCAAATCCGTCATTACACACCCACTTTGTCACTTCTGCGCACAAAAGTGAAAACATTCTGACAGCGACATGCACACACGCGATCGGACACAGTCATTCATCATTCTTTTCCAGAGCTGCCGTATTCATTAGTTCTGCTCCTGGTGCCCCAACGTGGACTGTTCCTCCTCTAGGCCAGACTTCCCCTCCCTCCTTTCCTCCCAGGAACGACCTCTGTCTCTCCTCCACCCCTCGTCATCGTTTGCTCTTCACCCCTGCATGTGCTTTATATAGTCTAAGCGGGGCGACGGCGAGAACAGGAGCGCCTCTTTATCTACCGGCAAAGTGAAAATGAGTCGTTGTGCCACCAGCGACGTGCACACATATGCTCGCACCCTTAATTTAGATTTCAAACGACCCTTTCGGCCATGCTGTGGTGCAACTCTGAATACAAATTGCCGTGTTTAACGCAGGAGGGAAATCTGCTCCGCCGACGAGACAGTTGCTGCCGTATCCTGCAGAAGAAGAGCAGACGAGATTAAATGAGACTCATCTTCACTTTGCTGTGATCAAAGATAGGAGATTGAAGGGTTTCAGGCCTGGTCAAAGGTTTGCAGCTCCTGCTGTGTTCTCTATTCCGGCTAATCATGGCCAGTTTTTTATTCGTTATCACAATTACTCTTTTTTTGGGGGGATTTTTCAATTCCTACCATTGAGTACAATCATTATTCTATAAGTAAAGTGTGTCTGAAAATATCAACGACGTCTCCATTTTCCTCTTTGTTCGGCTGTTGTGGCCGACAGTATCCGAGTCCTGTGTTACCGTGGCAACGGGGAGGGTTGACACGTTGATGCGGATTCCACCGCACGGAAGGAATATAAATGGAAGTGAGCCGAGAGTGACTGAGGAGAAAACAAACGCGACGAGTGGCATTTCTAGAGCCAGCGTGCGTGAATCAGTGGCGCAGCAAACTGATCCTTAAATTAAGGAGTAACTAGGTGGAAAATCACAGCAGTGGTGTTACTTTATCATTAAAAACACAAAGAAAACATCTCCTCTAATCTCTGTCTGCTGTCCTCTCCTCCTTTCTGCATTCCTGTCAGGAAATTTCGCTGTGAGCCAGCGAGCGCAGCAGCGCCAGGCAGGGGTTGGCCCGAGTCCTCTCAGCTATGTTAAGACATGTTTACGGTTGTGTTTTTTCTGCAAACGAAGGCTCCGTCTCACTGCGTTAATCAAGGTGGTGGTTACACTGATGCAGATTTGTGGATGCTGCATTGCCTTCTCGTCTGCTTTCTTAACATTTTCCAGGGTAAATTCTCCCAACATATTCCTGATCCACGGATTCTTTCTCTCTTAAGCAATGCCTTTATTCAGACCTTTCTTTTTGTGTGTAGTGCAGCTATTTGGCAACATTTTAGGCTATGAATGCCTTTAATTGGACGAAAACCATGCCTGTAAATTGTTGCGTAGTCTTTGTGCTGAAGCACCTTGCTAATATTACAGTTTTATAATGAAACTGAAAGATGAGATCTCTAATCTCCTGGTAAATATGCCATGAAGCTGATGCAAAGATGCTTTTCTACTTTTTTGCCCGTTTAACGCATCATATTTTCCCTCTCAATCCCTGCTGTCCGTTTCTGTTTCATCATTTTATCTCAGGCTTTGGTGGGAGCACAGAAATACTCGGGCAGCGCTCGTTACGACACACTTTGCGGCTGAAGGGGTTGTTTGTGACGGAGGGGTGAAGGCCCTGGAGCGTGACAGTCTGGCCCGCTGTGTTTACCCAGACACTGAGCAGAACACACGCACACACATTGTTGCGTGGTCTTTTGCTGTGGCTCCTTGCTTTTTTTCCGGTTTTTTAATGAGGAAAAAAAAAGAAATATATAATATAATGGTAAATATGAAATGAAGATGATGAGAAGATGATTTTATAATATTTTGAATGTTTTAAGATTAGTATTTTAAATATAGGTAAATGATGTAAGTTTATGTTTAATAATTTTATATAAGGAATTTGGTGGGAGAAAAGAAATAATAGGGACGAGATAGTTAAGAAAAAATTTGCGGATGAAGGGGTTGTTTGTGAAGGAGGGGTGAAGGAAATGGAGAGTAAAAGTATGGAAAGATGTGTTTACCAAGAAAATGAGCAGAAAACACGCAAACACACCAGAGAAGGAGAGACTGAGAGGGAGAGGGGGAGGGAGAGAGAGAGAGATGGAGAGAGTCGAGCGCCGGGCTGCCGATCGAGCTTGCTGCAGAGGTCTCGCTTTAGGTGCACCTTTTCACTGCTGTAGCTGTCTTTCCTGTGTGTTCACCTGACAGGTGAGCTGATCTCTCGTCGGACTGTTCTCTGCTCCGGGAAATTTCAACTCTTGGGCAGAAATAATCAGATACTGGGTTAGCATGTAACTGTGCACGTGCAGTTCTTTACAACTTTACATTTCCTCTGGCTTTGTGTTTGTTTCCGTGGAGACACAGCAAAGATAGCCCGAGGTGCTGAAATTAGGACCAGATGTAAACAAGAAAAGAGAACAGAAATGGGAAACCGAGTTGAGGGAGGAGAAGACGGCCCAAAGAGCACGATGAGAGGAGGGCTGAAGATGCCCCTCTGTTCAAACCTGGTTTAGGTTGATAAATGCATCACCTGGAGCCGCTCTGAGTCAGACCTGCACCCGTTGCAATTTTCTTCCAGAAACTTGTAGGGGCTTGTTAAACAGCCCATAATAGTTTTTCCCCTGTTTGTGAAATAAATGTGGAATTATCTCTGCCGCTTTGGCAAAGTACATTTCTCCAACGTGATATTTGAAAGATTGCGGTTAATTACGGAAGTGGGAGTGTCTGTTGTGCGATTGTGTGTTACAATCAAACCGAGTCAAAAATCGTATTCGATAAAGAATACAAAAATGAAAACGATGGCCTGGCGTCACCAGTTACCGCAGCGCAATCCCAGTTCATTTAGTCCAGTATCACCTGCAGGAGCAGATGATAGCGCCACGTGAACGCACGACAAACAACAAGAGCGTAATAAAGAGATGGATTCACATAAACACTCACGGCACGGGCACAGCGATGTGCGCGTGTGTGTTTTGGTGTGTGTGAGAAACCAGTGTGCCGTTCAGAGTTCCCAGCGGTTTAATTATTCAGACTGTATTAAATCTTCATCTCTGTAGCCCTCGCAGCCAGCCTACCTAATGGTGAACGCAAATGAATATTACATTTTCACCATGAAGCTGTGTGTGTGTGTGTGTGTGTGTTAGTGGGAGAGAAGAGATAAATGCAGAGTCACTGAGAGGGAGAGAGAGAGAGGGATGCACGGACAGATGAATAACCCTGCCTAGTAAGCTGACGCTAAAAGAATCTGAAGGTGCTGGATGATCAGAGCAGCGGGTGGGTTAGGGGGGTGGTCTGGTCTCTAGCAAAACCAGCCAAAGGTTTGGTTTTTCCCTCTCTCTCTCTCTCTCTCTCTCTCTTTTGCTGGGCTCCCCTCCATGCTGTTTCAGGAACAATTTTTTTCCCATTCAGTTGTGACATAATTTCTCCGCCACAGTGAACCCCCCACGCCGACCGTGTGCCTGCTAGACCAGCTGCGGTCGGTTCTCATGGCCCGCTCGCCGACACATAAGCGGAAGGTCCGCCATCGCTTTAGCTGAGCGTTGCTGGTAAATGCCGCACCCTCTGAAATCAAAATTTCTCTTTGAGAGGCTGGGAATCTAAAGGCTTGATCAGCGCTGACACATCTGGGTTATCGCAAGAACCTGGCGGAGTGAGTCCCACATCAACCTCCTCCCTCTATTTATAGAAATCCACAAGTGTGTAAAACAAACAAGCGGTGTTTTTTTTTAACTTATTCATGCTTCGGTCATTGACCGCGTTGGTTTGTCTGCCTGATTGTGAATCAGAAAGAAAGGTTTGCAAGATGGAGTCAGTGCGTGTTTGCCTTGCTGGCGCAACAGAATCCCTACAGTAAAGTGACTCTCTGCTGTATCTACAGGCTGCAGCCATAGGAAGGTGTTTTCACCATGCTCTGGATGATCTGCGCCGAATTATATTCATGTCACACAGCAGCCCTGCATCACACTTTAATTTACTCCTTTCTTTAGTCGCTCATTTCCCTCTATCGCGCGCTTCTTTCGGTGTACGCTTTATCATCTCTCTCTTTCTCCCTCTCTGTTAGGATGTGGGCGGACAATCTTTCAGTCCCTTTTAAGGTTCAAAGTCTCTTTTCTTCCCTCGCTCTCCCTTCTCGCTGTTTTACACGTTGGCTGCTTATTAAAATGTTCCATATTCTCCCTCTGCAGAAAGTGCATGAAAAGTAGTCGGCTAATGAGGCTCCCTCAACGTACAGCGATATAGGTACACGGCACACCCTACAGCTCTTTTATTAGCGCATGTAGGCGTCTGTCCTGGTAGGTGTCACATGGACACCTGGCTTTTAATCTCTGTTTTTTGCGCTGTCCTCCGTGTAACTGATATGAGAACAAAAGTCGCGTCTCAAATAGCGGGAACAAAAAAAGACAGCCTCCATTGATAATGTATGTTAGTGTTATTGAAGCTTCAGCTTCAGAGACCTTATTTATTAAATCTGGGTAATAATTGAGGGCTAATGCCTTTAAAATAAAACAAGACGATGAAAGGCTATTAGCATAGATGCTGACAGGAAGTCAAATAGAATTAAAAAGTTGAAATGTTAAAGCGTTCTATAATCTCCGTTTAATGCTTTAGTCAGGACATCCTTCGCGTTTTTAATGAGACAACGCTGCTCATTTTATCTCCAATCCTTCTCTGTTTAGTTCAGTTTTATCATTTCATTTCCACACTCCCGTTTTCTTTATCCCTCTTCTAAAGATGCCCGCTTCTGAGGGCACAAATACCAGCCTCTCTTTATTCCCACCGGGGTCCCTAACAACCAGAACATGTGACACACCGTGTCATGTATGTCAGCAGAGATAAAAGGATTGACCCAGTGCCGTATATTCCGATTTAATATTAATGTATGGAGCAGTGAAACAAGCGAGGGTGGGACTTTTGTTAAAGGGGGACGTGTTGACGGGCAGAGAGGGACCTTTGAAAAATTTTCACACACCCTTTTGTCTCTCTCTCTCTCTCACACACGCACACACATACAGTTTTCCTCATTTGTGCCATGCGTGGCCCCCCACCAGACTCCTGTGGCCGTACATGCCCCCCCTCCTCCTCCCCGGGCTCACTGTGTCGCTTTACTTCATTATTTAGTATGTTATTTTTTTTCTCCTCACTGATCTATAGCCCCCACATCACAGAGGAGGCTAATTAATTATGGATGGACTCAAGACGGTGGGGGAATAGAGAGAGAGAGAGGTTTTTTTTGTGGTGGGGGGGGGCTGGATCTTTAAAAAAAATGAGCAGATATCCACCTCATTACATATGTGCAGTGTTTTTGGAGCTTTATTAATTTATATCTTGTCAGACTTTCAAAGCCGTTAGAACTCCTTTGGGCTTTTTTTCCCTGACATTTATTTATTTATATAGCATCCAGCTTCTTCTTTTTAATGTTTAAATCCTTGATTATCCCTCCACCCCATCCAGCCTGTGGTACAGTGGCCCCTGATGTTCTCTCACCTTCTGCACATCTGCATGTCCCACAGACCCCCTCATTATCTGCTGTTGGTGAATGCTAAAAGGTTCACTTGCTCCTAGTGATAATCTCCTTTTCCCACCGAATGATTGTTTTATTAATTTTACGCAATCGGCCCCCCCGGCTGTGGAATAAGATGGCGCAGTCCGTTCTGAGAGCCCGGGGAGAGGCATCTTAGACCCTGACATTACTGTCTAAATACCACATGTGGATGCTTTTAAACTTTTATCTCGTGGAGGTTTGAGGTAACCGTGCATATAATCAGCCTAAAGCTGCTTCCTGAAATGTTCAGTTATAATCTACATATGTATATTTGGCCCCACTGTTAACAAGTTAGAATTATGTACATGCCCAAGGCAGCAGGGCGAGCAGTAGCAGTTAAGTGAAGGCAAACAAGTTGGAAAAGCCTTCTGGTGTCTTACAGCACGTCACGGTTTCACGTTTACGCCCATCAAAAGCTCTTTTTTTTAATGGTGAATGTACCTTTCCTCCGCTCAGAAACAAAGACGTCTAAAATCAGAGGCGGCGGTTTTAGTTTAAAATTCCTCGTGACGACACCAGCGTGCAAAGGCTGCCTTTAAAAAAGAGCAGATGGGTTTTTGCGTGTGTGAGTGCGTGGAGGCAGCGTCTGCGGTGTGCATTCCTCCACGCCTCGACCCATTTCACACACACACACACACACACACACACACCCACACACACACACACACCCACACACACACGATATTTCTATAAATATACACGGGTTACTAGAAGAGAGCAGTGTGAAGCTGCTGCAACTACAGGTTGTTCAGATCTGCAGCATCTGCGAGTTAATGAACATCGGGAGGGATTAAAAGGCAACCCAAAGAGCTTGTTCTGTCCACGTCTGCCCTCATCTTCCTCCTCTGATGAGCCTCTTCACATCAACAGGATGGCGGCTCACATCTGGCTAACGGCCTCCATCTTTATGGATGAAATATATCTGTTGGGGGAGTTATTCCAGATTTGTAGCGTTAATGATGCCTTTGGACTCTTTTAGACTTTTTTTCCGACACTTCCCGGTGAAACTTCATGTAGTTGTAGCATTAGTAACATTAGTAGTAACATTAAACAGCTTGGGGAAATGCAAATGCTTGGTAGACATGCGATATTTAACCTTCTTTGCTAAAAGGAACATGGGTGACTCATGATAACAATGTAAAGGGATGAATATAGGAAAAGAAACTTGAAAAAATTGGGAGCAGGAGAAAATGACAAAGACAGCTGAGCTGACACAAAGTCGATACTGGGATGAATAAAACATTGGCGAGCTGCAGCGTCTGCTGGAGGCTAGTCTGGTGCCTGCTAGTTAGCTGTCGTGCGAGTAGCCTTTCCTCTTTTTTTTTTTTTTTGACTGTGTGGCACCTAAAGAAGCTTTACTGCTGAAGGATTTCAAAAGGCATGAGTAACAAAAATCACTCCCTGCTGTCTTTTCCTGTCTCTGGATCTATCTTGAACTCCCCCCCTTCATCAATTTTGGAGCATTGTCTGCGGCTCCAGGCAGTTAATTAACTGCGATGTTGTCAGGGCTGATCGGGTACGTGGTCTGGATGAAGCCAGGGCTATAGGCTGGATGGCGGGGAAAGATAAAGACAGAGAAAGGGACATGAGCATCCGGGCCTGGCTTTCATATGTTTCCTTGTTTTCCATCTTTTTCTTCTGACCCTTCTTGTTCCCTCACATCAGCAGCTGTCTGACTTCCGTGTTCTGCTTTGCTCTGTTCCCAATTAACCCCCCCCCCCGCTTCTCTTTCCACTGTTCTTTCACTTCTCTCTGCTCCCATTTTATCCAGCAAACGTTTTCCATCCACCTTTCATTTACTCCCCCCCCCCGCCAGTCGGATTCAGTGCTCCTCCTTTCTATGGAACTCCCATTTCTCATTATGTCTTCTGCATGTGTTTGCGTGTGATCAGACACAAGGCTGGGGCTAAGCAGCCTAATGAACAACCTCCAGCATTCTGCTCAGGCCCCGGGGACACGCTGGAGCTCCTAATGTACAACAGCTCAGAGGAGAGGAGGGAAAAGAAAAATCCACTGACACGCAGCCAGATAACTGCTCAGAGGAAAAGCTGCAGCAGCTAGAGGAGTCCAGGCAGCAAGTTTGGCTCTGTGTGTTGCGAATATTTTACAAATTCAACGTTCTGCTGTCCAAAGCTTTTCTGACCCGTCAATATGTTGCGCTGTCCTGCAGCTCGGACTGGCACTTGACACTTGACACTCTTTTTACGCAGAGCTTATTTTATTTTGGAGTCGATCATAGTAAAACTGATTTTTTTGTTGTTGTTGTTGTTGTTTGTTTTAAATGTGGTGTTGTAATTTTTTCGGTCCCAACTGTTTTTATTTTTCTCTCTCTCTCGCCCACACACACACACACACACACACATACATACACACTCAGAAGAAATAAAATGCCGGAATTTTTCCTTCTGGATCCCCTGTCTGCCACATATCTTGTGTGATTCATTTAACGGTGTCTCTGGGTCGTAAAATGCGATTTTTCAGCAGAAATCTGATTTGTTGTCCTTTTGGCAGAAAAAGTACATCACTGGCTCGGTACGTTCCAACCAAACTTAATTTATGTTGTACCAGATCTGTCACTGTCCTCCCCCTCTTTTCGTCTCCCTCTTCTCTACGGTGATGATGGGATTTGCATTGGTGTCCAACGATGGCACAGACGCCATAATGACTTCATTCCTTGCAGCACTGGCACAAATGCATATCGAGGAAGTATTACTCAGTGTTGCGTTCACGTGCAAACACTGACGCGCATTAATTCAACGTGGCATTAAATAAAGATATTTGTTCATATCTGTGCATCTGTGCAAGAAGGTCCTCCAGGGGTGTGAGCTAGTTAATGAAGTCTGACAAACTAGAATACTTAATACAGACACACACACTCACTCACACTTACTCACTCAGCCATGTAGGCCAATAAAGTTCTGTAGCTCATTATTTCATTCCACATATGAACATGTCTTCTTGCCGTAAGAGTGCAGAGCTGTTGTAAATAGTTTGTAAAAGTATCTAATCTCTTCTGGACTGTTGGAGAGTTTTGTCTCTGTTCGGGCGTTGTCGTGAGGTGCTTGGATCTGGCCCCAGGCCTGCGGAATGTTGCACGTGCCTGCAACACATGTGAGCAGTGAATCACAGCACAGCTCTTTAGGCTGAATGTGTTAGGGCGAATCTGGCGCCAAGTCAGAGCCCTCCACCAGCTTCTTTTTCTTTCCTCTCTTATCAGCCAACACGTGTTTTGTTTTCTCATTCGTTCGCTTGTCTTCCTGCTCCGCTGCGTCTCCTCCGACTTTACTGAACCTCGCTCTCTTCTCTACGCAGGACTGTCCACAAATCCTGCCCTCAACCCAGATCTACATCCCCGTCGGGGTGACCAAGCCGATCACGCTGGCTGCCAAGAACCTCCCCCAGCCCCAGTCTGGACAGAGGAACTACGAGTGTGTCTTTCACATCCAGGGCGACACCCACAATGTGCCCGCCCTCCGCTTCAACAGCACCTCCATCCAGTGTCAGAAAACAGCGGTAAGAGACCCAACCCTCCTCCTTTACTCTGCGATCAGCTCGAATCATACTGACATAACTGATGTGGACAAACAGACCAGCACAAATGATGCATTGAATTTTTCGTGTAGTCTAAAACGGTCATTTACTTTGATTTTTTTTTTTTGCTCCAATCAATGCAGCTTGGTAACTGAATCATGATCCGAGTAGGGACATTGACTTGATCGGGGTTGAAGTAATGGCCTCCAACAGCTAACGGACTCTGTGGACACTAACATGCTCATTGTTCTGATAGATCACCGCAAACCGATTGAACTCCGACTTAGTCCCAAACTACATGAAAGAGCCAATACGAAGCTAACACACTGAGCAGATGTTGGGATCTTAAATATATATAAAAGCTGTGCGAGTGATTTGTATATTAAACAGGGATATTTAAAACACTTGAGGATGAGGGTTTAAGATTGGGACCTTTTTAAATAAGTTTCTTTAATAAGAATGTATATTTGTGCTTGGAAGATTTTCAGGTAGCTTCGTGAGTTTGTATAGGTCCATGGCTATTCTACGTCTTAAAATAGGGTTGCACGCGTGTGTGTGTGTGTGTGTGTGTGTGTGTGTGTGTGTGTTTGTGTGTGTGTGTTTAAAGAGTTTGAAACTAGTGTGACAGATAAGCGGTAGCTAGCGTTGCGCTTCAGTGAGGCTGAAAATGCGAAAAGGAAGCGTCTCTGAACCTAGTTGAGAGCGGATTGATCATGTTTACACCTCGACTCCATACCCCTCTCTTTCTCTCACTTTTCCATCATTTTTTCCTACCTGTCATTCTTTGTTCACCAGCCTTCTGCTTTCTTCGCTGCACCTTTCCTCCTCACGCCTTCTCACTTCTCCCGCTTTGTCTCTGGCTATTTCTGTTTCCACATGTCAACAAAGACGAGGTGAGATGAGAACTGGCTTTTTAAAATTGACTTCAGATGAAGGCAGATTAAATTAGTACAAACACATTGAAGTTGTCACGCCAAACTAATAAGAACTTACTCCTTAAAGAGCATGGCAACCAGGTTTCATCTACGTGTTGCAGCTTCCACATTTTCTGGTGCGTGTATGCTATATGTATTATTAGCACACGAAGGGGAAAAAACAGTTACCGTGTCGGTTTAGCTGCATGTTCAGCTCTGATTCTCTGGGTAGCCATTCTGACAGCTAGTACAGCATCTGATTCCATCTGTATTGACGAGTTGACTTAAGGTGTTGGCACACACTAGGAAGTTGTTTGTGAAGGCAGGGCTAATTAGCTTGTGATAGGGTTGTCTCTCCACAGAGATGTCTGTTTATTGACTCTTTTTTGTAGCTGCAAGGCCAGTGCTAATCAGCAGCAGAATCCCAGCCCCAGCCAAAAGCCAAATTTCACCATTTGATGTCCGCATAGCAGACGTGTTGGAAGCAATTAGCCCTGAGCTGTCAACGCTTAGCCCTTGTTAGCAATTAGCTGTGCCAGCTTGACTGCACGGTCAGATATTGATGCAGCGGTGCATCAGCTCAAGACAAGGTTGTGCAGATATTCACCAGATTAAAAAAAAAAAAAAAAGTTGGCCGCTTCGTTAAACTTTTCTTGGAGGACATTTATGTGTCAGGAAATATTAGGTTAGCCTTGTAGCTGTGGAGAAGTATTAAATAAAAAAATCCAAGCCTCAGTAGCCCTTTATATAGAAGTCTGCATTTCTCCTCTGCATTTATGTTCCTCCATGTTTGCTCCTACTTTGACAGTGTTCAGCACCAGCCTAATGAATCATGTATGACTGTGCAGTATAAATAAACTTCATTATGCTGCGTACACAGAGCTGCTCAGGTTTGCAAGCACTCCACTTTGGGGATAGGGTTAATCAGTGGTTGCATGTGCACGTGCATGTGCATCCTCCAGTTTGCCGGGGGCCGTAGATCCCAGGATAGCTATGTGGTAACGTTTCATTACACCACCGCCCAAGATGACTGCGGAGGGGTGGGATTGGCAATCAATGGAGCAAACACTGGAGTGTTAATCCACAATTTAGCCTCCTGTTCATGATTCGAGCATGCGGCCGGTGGACGACACTCACTTCTGAGAGATCGAGGCGAGCAGAGATGAGGGCGCTGTTGTTAGGTCAGAGACAGAGTCGGAAACGAAAAAAAAACACAAACCGCCATCAGGTGGAGCCGGATAAATGCAGAGGGAACATAGATGGGAAAATGACTACAAGAAGTAATAGCAGACGCAAGTCAAAAAACAGGAGTGTGAAACATAAAACAGGCTGAGATGAAAAATGTTAGCCGAACAGACAATCTCAGAGTGGTGAAAAGTGACCCGGGACACAACAGAAAGTTAAAGAAGGAGAGTGGAATTTTCCCCTGAGGGGCCTGTTCACTCCTGTATGTAGGATCATCACTATTTAGACAAAGAAAATGATCCATTGGGTGGTCAGGGTATCCATGGGGATCAGGTTCAGACTCATTTCCCAAACTTGACTCTTTTTACAGTGACCATAAAAGCTCGATACTCTCACATCGTGTCCTCTAACGAGAACCTGTCAATATCTACTGTATAGGTGACACGTGTGATATATGATAGTGTAACAGCAGCTCTATACTAACCCCGTTCAGTATCGACTATCCATATCTGCTTATGAAGGGAAAATATTGGTCCTCTGGTAGTTGGGTCTAAGGTTACTGTACATACCAAGAAGGGTGTGTGTAAAGTGTACATGCATGTGTGTAAATTGGACACAAGAGTGTTCCAGACTTTAAAAAAGATGTTAGGGTTTTACATTGGTTTAAAGCTTTAATTGTGACCCATTTGATCATCCAGATGGGTTTACTTGGCCCATCTTCCTTTCTTTGTTCGTTTTTTTTTTTTTTTTTTTTCAGTCAGATTGAAGCCAAACCTTACAGAACATATTTGGAACCTGTGTCAGCTGATGAAATAGCAGATTGTTCAAGGTCCTGTCGGGAAAGAAATGTTACTTTAATCAGAAACAAACACATTTTCCTCTTCCTAAGAGCCAAATCATCCCACATTACCACTGACACACACACACACACGCACACACAAACACAGCCGTCCGCCCGAGCTTATGGCTGCTGCTTACTCCAGTCAGTTGCGACCAAAGCAACAAGCCACATTGGTTCTTCCATTTTTTTACCCCTGACCCAGCCTTGGCGCTTCCTCAGTGTGTGGTCCAATCAGGGGCTGAGGTGAGGGCGCGGAAGGCCAATGAGACACTGAGCTGTAGGGTGGGAAAGTGCGCTCAGGGAGCCAGAGAGGTCATGGGAGTGCATAAACACATGTGGACACGTTGCTCACTCACACAAACGGCCGTGCTCCGGGGGTCAGCACTGCTGATGGAGCACAGCTGGGCATTGCTTGAAGGTTCGCAGAAGAGAAATGAACTCGCCTCGTGCATCCCCCCTTTTGGTACATCAGCGCGTCCATTTTCCCGCTCTTTCTTTCACTTTATCCTTCTTTCTTGTTACTCCCATGAGGACAGGAATGAGAGGAGAGATAATATCAGCGCGAGCCTTACACCATTACCTTCCATCAGATAAAGAGCCTGGCCACTCCATCACCGCCTTTCTCCTGCTCCTCTGCCAGAGAGAAGGAGGAAAAACTGAGACACAGGGGCAGGAGGACAAAATCTAGTTTGGGATAGGGCGCGCGTGTGTGTGTGTGTGTGTGTGTGTGTGTGTGTGTGTGTGTGTGTGTGTGTGTGTGTGTGGAGTCGGGGGGGGTTAGAGAAAGCAGCTGTTTGTTGGGTAGAAAGAAACATACATGCATTGTGCCGACAGAACGGAGTTTTTAAAAATGCACACATTTAAAAGAATTATATAAAACTGGAAATGTCTAAAAAAACTATTTCCAGCACACACGGGCACACACACACACACACACACACACACACACACACACACACACACACACACACAGAGTTAAAGTTGGAAGAGGTGAGGCTAATGAGAGCCGTGGTGCTGGTCGGTGGAGGGTGGGCACAGCGTAGCATGGCTTAGACCGGTCTGGCATGGCTCTAATGAGATAAACACTAGACCTGTCACTGCAGTCAGCCACAACACACTGACACTGTTTTAATTGGCTAGCTGTGTGTGAGTGTGTGTCCGTGTGTTTGTGTGGTGAAACAAGGAATCTGGGGCTGCAGCAGACATGTTCTCTTACTCCAGTATCAATGTGGTCTTCCATCTTGTGGATTTTTGTGTGCTCGTTCTAATTAATTGATTCACTGATTTATTGTTTCCTGGAAACCGGAACCTTAAAAGAAGGTGACTTCATATCCCAGAGCTATGTACTCTGGAGCTGCTGCTTGCTCCGTACCTCCTATCATCTCTCTTTTTCTCTCGCTCTAAATAGGAATTTATTGCATTTCTTCTATAAACATATGTCATTTTCTCCACCCCATTCTCCACCAGCATCACCTGTTTTTCATTTCTCTTCCTTTCACAAGATGCTGCACTATGACTTTTACCATTCATTTTCCTCTTATAATAACATTCTGAACATCTTAATGATGATGCTTTGATGACGAATGCAAAAGAAAATCGGTATGTCTGGACATTTTTATTATCACATATCGAATTAAAATAAAAGGTTTTACAATTTCAGAGATAAACACTTGCGAGAAAGAAGGAATCAGTTCGCAAAGGGGGAAAGGAAAACTGACTATTTATATAATGGGGATAGAAGTCAGACTTTTGCCCTCCGTAAAGCTTACACAGACCTAATGTGTTGGCGGAAAAATAACCACCAGCTGAGGCGGCCTTATTTTTCTCTTACGGCAGCATTTTTTATCTCTGCTCGCTTCCAACTTCTCACTTTTTTCTTTCTTTTTCTTTTCCATGTGAATGGACGCCTGCATTGTGTCTATATGTGTGCAAACAAATGAAAGTGATAAGCAGAGGTCCAGCCGTGCCCTCCAATCCTGTTAGCATTAGCGATTAGCACTGGCTAACAGGCCCCCTATTATGAGCCCAGGCCATTTCTGACTCAACACATACATTTCACGCGCACGGACACGCGTGCAAACACACTGAGCTATAGGGAGGATTACCACTTAATCCTTGATTAGGAAATTGTATCTGCCTGGAATGTGTGTGTAAAACGTGTGTTTAAACTTTTATGTATACATCCGTACTTTGAAGCCTTATCTGCTGGAAAAGCACACAGAGCAGGACCCAGGCTGCGTCCCCCACTTTCCTCCGCTGCCATCTCTGTCCGACCTCTGGCTACATCGGTCATGACCCACGTTTGAAAACACGTGGAAGTAAAATTTTTGAGCGTGTGAAGTCCTTGAGAAACTCGAGCGAGACAGGCAGAGTAAAGTTTGCTGCTCCCAGGTGTGGATTTGCCCTGAACCCGTTGGATATTTTTGCACGGTGTGCACCTTCAGAGTGACTTAGACTCGGGCTGTGACCCTCACAGAAGGCCATGCTGCCATAAAAGGTTCCATCTTCATTCATTGTCCTCCCGTCACATCTTTTTTAGCATTGTGCCAGCGCCGCTATATTTGTCCAGCGTGCTCTTATTCAAGACAATCTCAGCATAATATATTTCTTCTATTTGCATTTCTGACTTTAAGTCAGAAATGCAAATCTGACATTTTAGGAGTAACCTGCCTAATGTTTGCATTTTCATATTGGTTTTTCGCTTTGGAGTGAATACATCACGAGCTGGTTGGATGTGTGTATTCCCTGAACTATGTATTGTGTAGCAGTGCTGGTTTAGTATAAAAGTTTAATAAGCCTTTAGTGGAGTGTGAGGAGATGAGATTTTTGTTGTAACCCAATGTTTCCTGCACCTCCCCCACCCCCCCGCTGCCTATTAAACACACATACGCTCCTCTCCCTAACTAAATATTCATGTTTGCCATGTGAAGGTACATGCACTTCTTTATCCCTAGCATTCCATTCCTACACATACACACACACACACCTCCCTCTTTTGAGGATCAGTGTGAAAACACGTGTGATTGGCCGGCATGGTGGAAATGGAAAGGGCTTCTTTTTGTGGGGTTTCACCTGCATAAATGCGTTTTTAAAAAGAAGTACACAAGTATGACAAGGAAGAACTTCAGTGAACGCAACACTAGGATGATAAATAAATTAAATAATTGGAGCGGCTGAAGTGCATTATGGGACTCCTAGCTTCGTACTCGATAAAATAGGCAAAGCATCCAAGCCCTGGGAGTGTAATGGGCCCTTTGGGTTGTTAGAATTGGAACAGTACCATGGCAGCGACCGATGTCGTTTCACAAGCAGGCAAACACAATAATGCATCTCCTTCTCTGAGCAGGACACAGCTGGGGGAGCTAATTAATGACACGTGTTTTTCTGACCTCACTCTGCGTCTGTATCCGTGTGTACGTTTCTCTTTTTTTCATGCATTCCCTCCATCATTTTCACCCAGTGAGGGGGCGAGTTGCGGGGAACTGGGGTGGGGGGGTGTCCCTCTGGCAAATTAGACAGTATTTTAGGCTAGAACGATTACCACAGCAGGAGAGATTAAAGATATTTCTAACTCAAACGTCTGTGTCCAGAAATAATAGCAGCCGTGTGACACGTGTGTCACAGCCGTATCTTCCTGGGTCTTGCCTGTTTTCCCTCACATTTTTTTATTTTCTCTACAAGCTTTGCTGTCAGTTTTTGATGCATTCGCTGGCATCTGTCGCTTGGAAACTGTCCCAAGTGCAAAACGCATATTTATAGTATAGCGCTCGCATGTTTCTGTGGATGCTTTTGGTATATGAGATAAAGGAATCTGCGCCATATTTTCTCGCCTGACTGTGGGCGTTCCAAGAGAAAGTCCAACTGAGATTGATGGGGGAGGAGGTTTGTAAAGAGGTAGAAGGAAGGAATAATGAGAGAGGGAAAGAAAGATAGGGGGGAAAAAGAGGGGAGTGGATGGGAGGATTGCATGAGTGGGGTGAGGCAGAGGAATGTGTGAAAAGACCAAGGCGGACATGTCAGGGAACAAATTGAAAATGCCAGTTTCACTTTAGCCCCCACCAGCTCAGGCGCTTACAGGCCAGCACGGCCTCTTATTCCATGTGTAAATGAATGGTGTCCTCAGAATAACACACAATCACCCCTCTCTATCCATCTCACACTCCCTATTTCTCCTTTCGCTTTCCACTGGGTTCTGCTGTCACACCATTTCCTCTCTGCCCACTTTCTCATCCTGCCCTCTACCGTTTTTTTTTTTTCTTTTTTACCGTCTATCTTCACTCATCACCTTTCTAGCATTTGGCTGCTGCTCCTCCATTTTTTTCTTTTCTTTGCGCTGTTGTTGATTCTTGATCAGCGTTTCTGAATACTGCGATAAATTCTGTACTTTGTCCACCAATTTTCATCAAAATGCTGTGTCAAAAAGTCCTTTTCAGTAGAGAATCATGCTCGCTTGTCCTGGATGGAGGGATTCTGCCCTCTTTCTGCAAAGATTACAGTCTCGTACGAGCTCAGGCATTTTTGATCAATGGTTGCAGGAGTTTTCCTCTTATTTCATTTCTGTTTCCTTCCCACCGCATTAATCCTCCATCCTGCAGAACATTCAGATGTGATGAACAACCCATTTTCTCTTTTTCATAAATAAATACCTGCTGAGCATTTTTGAATGATTGTTTGGTCTAAAGAACGACAATATATTGTAAAGTGTAGCGTGCCAAAGGATGGCGAACCTGAACATGCCAAGAAATTACAGTCTAAAAATGGAAGCATGTTCCTCTGGTCTTTAGAACAGAGTCTCTCCTGATATTCTTATGTATCCTATGTGCACATCAAAGCTCATCTGACAGCTTCCTGTTTCCGCCTTCAGGCTCCACTAAATGCATCCGATCATAAAGAGAGAAGAACGAATTAATCTTCCTTTTGCACATGGTGACATTGCTGTGTCCTCTCATTTTCTTATCTTTCCATGCACATTTGTGGCCTCTCCAATTCTTTTCTAATGCACTATTACCACAGATGTCTAGATACATCTGGCACTATTACACTTGAGCGGCTGATATCACGTATTGCTGAAGTTGTAGATAAATTCGATCGTTGAGGGCGCCGTTTTCCTCGGGTCTGGAGCTTTCACGTCGGATTTTATCACCACTCCACAAGAGGAGAGCGGTCTCGCAATCTCTCGCCCCGAAGCCATTGAAGATAGTGACCATACCAGCGATGGCGAGAATGACCGCGGACCATCTGAGTGATGGGGGCAGTGGGTTAACATGGCCGTTCTCCCATCCTACACACTTACATTCACAGCAGCAGAACACAGAACAGACAGAAGGTCGCCATCCGCCATCTGTTTCATTGCATCAAAAGCTACTGATATGAATGCAGCGCTTTATAATGTAAAACTGCAGTTCCTGATGAATGGCTATTATTGGATGATTGTATGTTTACCATGGAGCATTTGGCGAGGTTGGCAGTGGCGGAACTTTCAACGCTGCATTTTATTCTCGCGATAATCATCATCGGTAATTTATTTGTTCGGCGGTTGCAAATGCCTCACAGGAGCCGTTCCCGTTACTTCTTCAGTTAGCGCAGCGCCGTCACGTTGCGGCTTTTGGAGCTCGTTGTCTCATTTGAGGCAATTCCATAAAACTGATTACGCCGACGATGAGTCAATTACATTTCAACTCTTATTAGTTCAGGATGCAAAAATGAAATTAGATGAACATATTATTGTTGGAGATGTATTACACTTTTCATTCATCACTGAAATGGAATGAGTCACACGATGCCGCAGCACCCAATCTCTTAATCAAGTCTCCGCCGTGCCAGGCGGCTGCGGATGTGCAGCGTGTTAAAATCACAGTATAGACCTTCTTTCATCACTCATTTTTATAGCCGCTCACTGCCGGAGATGACATTACCTCCAGACACCAGGAAACCTGACTGAGCTCCTGGATTTTTTTTTTTTTTTTCCTTAACTGATTTGACATTTTGCGGAATTCCTTACTTGGAGTTATTGGAATTGGAAGTGTTTTTATAGACAATTATTCATGATTATACATGAGTGTTAATGTCAGTTTTCCTGTTGTGTTTCATACTTCAGTACACGTATGAAGGAAATGACATCAGCGACCTGCCCGTGGACCTCTCTGTGGTGTGGAACGGCATGTTTGTCATTGACAACCCCTACAACATCAAAGGTAAATTTATTTAGTTTTACATAATTTTTTTATTCCAATGGATGGTTAGGATCCCTGAATGAATTACTGTATTCCTTTAACGTTATAGCTGAAAGAGATACAAGAGCAAATGACAAAGCAACCTGTTTTAATCTGATTCATTTAGCATTGGACAGATTTGGTGAACTGCTGCGTTAAAATTTCCATATGTGGAAACAATATTCGTCAGCAGTTTAATAATTAAAGAGGTTAACGTGAGAGCCGCTGTGTTATCAAAATCCAGTAGATTCAGCAAAGTTTTTGTGTCCTGTCACTTATCAAGGATATTTTATTACCAATTCATCTCTGGCAGAGTTTCATATTCATTTAGGACTCCAGGTATTATGATGAATGCATAGAAGATCAATAAGATAATGGCCAGACCTCACCCTCACAGCAGAAACCTCTGGGAGTAATCCTCCACACTGAGGGGAAACAATGAGATCACGTCTGTTGGATATAATTACTGCTACAACAGTCGTTCTAATGCCGTCGCCGTAATTATCCTGGCCTGTGTGGCACAGCAGGGGGTCTGCCGCATTATTTCGTCCTGCTGCGAAGCAAAGCAACATCGCCAGCCACCGTTGCAATTCAGCGCGACCTCTTGACAACATGCGGAATGAGCTCGGCGCTCCGATTCTTCTTTTCCGCCCGCTTCAGCTTCTGAAGGTGCACGGCTCCAGCGTTTGGGCTCCCAGGCTGTTGAATCTGCACCATTGTTGCCTTTTTGTCAGTAATATAACACTGAGAGTCACTTTATTCCATTTATTGGCATCAGTCCCTGGAGACTGAAGTACCAAGCTTGCTGTTATGGTCTCAAATATCACGCATCCTGAGCTATATCGACGCACTTGGAACCTACAGCAGAATGTTTCTCTGAGCATCAGGACTGCATTATAGTGGTTACACTTGATGCTTTTTTTCTGCCATTTCTTCTCCCAAGGACAAAGTGTTTCTGCATCATGTTGAGCAACACTGAAAGCCTCCAGTATCAGCAGCATGCATCTGTATTGCGTCTATCTTAGCTATAAATCTGCTAAAGTGCCATCGGGAAGCAGAGAGATGCACTATTGTCTGTTCATCAGAAGCCCCCTTTTCCTGTTTCACTATCATGGTAATCATCTGATCAAGTGTGAGCAATGCTCCATTATCTTAAATACTCATATGTTAATGTAATTAGAGGAAAGACATTTAGCAGTCAGTAATTGGTATAGGGTTGCTTTAAAGCTGCTCCGTGACCAATAAGATTTAGGGATGAAATGACAGTCAGAGAGGGAAAAAAAGACTTAAATGTTTAGTTCCTGCGGCTTTTAAAAACACCGCCTGAGCTCAGCTTTGTCTCGGTGATGTTGAATTAGTTAGCAAGAGGATGTGCACGTCGCTCGATTTGAAATGAGGGAATTTGGGACTTTGAAATAGCTCAACTCCTCCCCCAGCCCCCCCGGTTGTTTGTCTGGTTAGTTATACGGCACAAACTTTAGCGATGATGTTGCTAACTGCTTCGTCACTGTCCCATCTCCTACAGCCCACCTGTATAAGTGTTACGCGATGAGGGACAGCTGCGGGATGTGTCTGAAGGCAAACCCCAGGTTCGAATGCGGCTGGTGTGTACAAGAGAAGAAGTGTTCCCTGAGGCAGGAGTGTACCCCCCCAGAGAGCACCTGGATGCACGCCACCACCGGAAACAGCCGCTGTGCACACCCCAAGATCATTAAGGTAAACTGTCACACTCATCACAATGTAATATAAAGACAAAAGAAAAGAAAAAAAAAACAACTAGTGTGTGTTGCTATGTCTGCATCACACACACACACACACACAGAAAATCAGAAAGTAGCCCACTCACACTACTGCCAGGTTCAAGGTGTTAGGAAAAAAAAATGTTTTCCGACTGAAGTTGAGGCAGCGGTTGCATGTTGCCGAGCAACAGTTCCCTAAAGAACAAGCGTGCCACAGAGGGTCACATCAGAGCATCAGAGTGGGTTGAAGTAAAGTGAGTCGTCTGCATGACAACTGCTTTCCTGCTTTGACGAGACTCTTTTTAAGAAAAGGAATCCCAGCAATGCAGAAATCGGAGCGTTTTTCTTTTTTTTTTGAGGAAGCCAACGTCCACCCGCAGAGCTTTATTATTTGGCCTCAGTGAGTGAAAGAGGACGACATAGGAGGGAGGGCAGCGGGGAGGAGAGACAACCTAGAAACCATCACCATGACTGCAACCACAACACAGATGGGCCAGCCAGGAGGGGGCAGCTGACACACACCACGACTGAGCACACTGACATGATTAGAGATGATGGCTGTACACACACACACACGACTACACACGACAGCACTACACACACACACACACACACACACACACACACACACCTGAGGAGTGAGTGAGTGAGTGTGTGTTTGTGTGTGTGTGTGAGTCTCCCTATGTATGTTTGTTTGTATGAAAGTAAAAGAAAGAAGGAGGGAGGCCAAACAAAAAGAATGTGGCAGTGTGCTTATGTCCTTCCACAGAACATGTGTGTTTGAGTGTGTGTGTGTGTGTGTGTGTGTGCGCGCGCGCGTGGTAACATGTTGAGTGAGCCAAGGCGTCTAAACACCACAGTGTACCCATCTGTTGCCATCTCCAGCCATGGCGGTAGCCCTGGTCTGATGATGACCTGGGTCATCGCTGCTGGGGCTGCACACACAGGCGCAGGGGCGTGCACGGTGGGCGTGCGCGTTTAAAAAATCCACGTGTCCTGCGCATTTTTTTTTTTTTTCCTCCTTCAGTTTCGGTGAATGTGATTGGGCCTCGGAGAAGAAGCAGCTCAGCCTCAGCCGATCTGAGCGCCACCCCTCTGTCGTTAAATAAGTGTGAAATATATGTATGATTTATAATGCATGCCCCCTTTTCCCAGATGCAGTTTCTCATGGCGGCAGCCCTCAGTGCATTTCCTGCGTGACACCAGTAATGGAGATATTGGATAATTGGGGTAGAGGCTCAAAGATAAATCTGTGAGCTGCTTCTCTCTCTCTTTCTTCCTGCATACTTGGGTTATCTCTGGAACGAGCACGCAGAGCCAAACGGGGCTGCATGCACTAGGGGGAGGGGTGGGGATACGTATGCGCATGCGAGCATGTGCTCTTGCATGCGCTCTCTCGTGCACATTGAGGGGTAAATCCCCAGCCCGGGGGCAGGACGTTGGTGGCAGGAATAGAGGAGCGTTAAAAGCAGCAGGGGGAGAGAGCGAGCGCAGAAGGAAACCGCGAGAAGTGCTCTGGCCGTGCCGCCCCGCCTCACCTCCCCTCCACCTTTGACATTTACCGTCTGACATTTAACGTCAAAAGAGCATCTGCAGGTAGCAAAAAGCCCTCTCTCCTTTCTTCTGCTATTTCATCCTTCACTTCTCACAGCGAATATCTTCCAGTACACAAACGGAACAGGGCTTTCCATTTTGGTGGCTCACGAGGCGCAGACACCCCAGTTTTTTACGTATCCAGAGCTGCTGTGTCAGCAAGTGACCCCCCATTGTGCAGTTCTTGAGTGTGCTGCAGCCAACTTAATGTTCAATACAGTGCAGGTGGGTATTGTTCCACTAATGGCTTTGGCGCCTAAACACAGCTCTCCAAACACTGCGATTGCTGTTTTGGGCCCTGAATGACCGGTTTGATCATTTTTAAGGATGGTGGTTATTGTGTGCTTTTCTTTTTATGCCACATTGTCCCTCTTAGATTAATTAGTTGTGTTCTCACTACAAACAACTTTGTGTGGGTGAGCGGAAGGGCAGACACGCACTCCCAGGTACAATACACTTTATTCGGAAACTATGATTATAGGCGGAAGATGAAATCATCGACATCTTTCAGTGCCAAGTCCATATAACGTCCAAGGAAAAATCCCATCCACAGAGGACCTAGAGCAGACTTTGTCCCCGTGTGATGGTGCAGCATGTGGTGTCCTAGTACTGGCCTTGGACGTTCCCTAACCCTCCATCATCCATCATCTCCTGCCTGCCTGCTCCTGAGGGACAAGAAGAGCATTACAGCTCGCCCTGAGGAACCAATTAAAACACAGGCTATGCCCATGTGTGTCTGTGTGTGTGTGTGTGTGTGTGTGTGTGCACATGTCTATGTGTGTTCCTTTATTAGCCTGAAACAGTGGCATTTGGAGTTCCACCTCTTCTCTCTTTTATTAACCAAAATTGAGAGAGTTCACACCTCCAATGGTATTGAGCAGGTTTGGAAATGGGCAAAAGTTATATTTTCCTAATCATTCATCTAAGCAAACACACTCTTCTCTGTTGCCGTTAATGTGCTCATATGTGTACGGTAATATTTCCTGTTGTTTACGGAGTCTGCTCATATTCTCCATTCTGCTTCTCCTCCTCTTCTAACTGGCAGATGCTCCAACACTTGTTCTGGCCACAATAGGCCTCACACAAAGCCTTGACACAACAGGACAAGTCAGAGCCAAAGAAAAGAGGAAAAAAGGAGTTTGAATGCATTTGGAACAGGGAGAGAAAACGAGGAGAATAGAGCCAGTGTTTAGGCTGGTGGCTTTTATCAAAATGGCTTTTTGTTTGTGTTGTTTTGCTATGGGTGCAACAACGCGCGCGTGTGTGTGTCTGTGTTTTGATAAGCTGGTGCTCGTAGAGAAGAGGGAGATTTGATTACCATATCTAAAGATTGTGATTGGTGCACTGCTGTGTGCCACCGACTCTTTTGTATCTGGCTGAAAATATATGCATTCAGGCATGTTGAGCAAGAGACAAAGAGTGAATTAAAAAGGCACAGAAGTGTGCAGAGGAAGAGGGACACTTCTCTGAAGCTGCGCTGCCATAAGACAGGGAGAAAACACTCCTTAATTATGTCAGCGTGGCGTTTCAGCCTTAGTCTGGGTGACACTGGGCTTTGCTCCCATTGTTTCTGTTAGCGGCGTCCTGCTCACGAGTGGCTTTTAGCAGCCTGCCTCTGCCTTAGTAATGTTGCTAGTCTTGGATTCTCGGAGATCAGACATTTTCTGATATTGAAAATGTCCAAGGTTAGATCTCTGTGTTCAACTGGACTTGTTTAGGGTTCCATCAGAACCGATGAAGCCTTCTGGAGAGAAGGCGAAACGGTTTCGAGGAAACCCGACACAAGTCCAGTTGAACACAGAGATCTGACGTTGGATAACTATGACCTGGATGAATGAAAATCTACACAGATATATTTATAAATTAAACTGTAGAAAAGACGCTGGTGTACGTATATGATCATTTGCTCTCTAGGTAAGAGGAAAATTGGGTTAATTTTATGTGTAGATGCTAAAAATTAGCTTGCTTTTTAGCATATAATGTAAACGTTGCTATATTGTTGGTTTTCACAACACACTGAACTTGGAGCTTCATCTGATCTGTTGCTATGTTAAGATTAGCTAATGACCTAATTCAATATTTTCCTAGCAGGTTCTTTAGATTTATTAGGATGTGCGTGTACGTGTGTGTGTGCGTGTGTGTGAAGGTGCTCTTGAATTGGTGTGTTTTATGTCCTCTGAAGTGCAGTAATGTGCGTGTCATTGATCATTCATTTTTTTTCCGTTTTTATGGCGAGCCCCTATACCAGCACCCAACCGCTAATGTCTCCTCTCACCGTCTTCCCGGGCTGAGGTGACAAATGACCCCACCCTCTGCCTGCCAGGTTCTAATCCAATTAGCTTTAGCCCTAATTATACTACCAATGACTGATTACCAAAGGGGCCATTGTCTGCCTTGCCAGCCGAACCAACCGAGCCATCATCAGCTGGGCTCGCCTCTGGTAACCATTAGCACCTCTGCACACCTTTTTCGGGACCTAAAGAGAAAAGAAAGGGAGCAGAGGTCACTTTGAGGAGTAATTATATTCAGTAGATTAATCGTCAAAAGGTTAAATGAGAGATGTAAGCAAGGGCTTTATGGGTGGGTCCAGGTTAAGTGTCTGAATTGGCAGCTTGTGAATGCTTGACAGAGCTGTGGTGGAGTTAATGGATCTGAGGTCATTTTTCATTTCCCTTAATGTGGCCGGCCCTATCAAATTATGTCAGAGTACGAATCAAACATAGTGACTTGTGTAAACTGTCATTGCGGCTGACAGACAATATGTGCTCTTTGATAGGCTGCTTTTGGGTGAGAATTGCCTAACACGTGTCCGCTTTGATTTGGTCTTCCCTTAGTTGTATCCAGAGACGGGCCCCAGGCAGGGAGGTACCATGCTGACCATCACGGGGGAGAACTTGGGCCTGCAGTTTAAAGACATCCAGAATGGAGTCCGCATCGGTAAAGTGGCCTGCATCCCTCAGGAGGAGCAGTACATCAGCGCTGAGCAGTAAGTTGTACCAATCTGTCCGACAGCTCTTCTGTTTCAGTTAACCCGTTAACCCTTCAGAGGTAAATCTTCTTCTGGGCCCTATACCTTGTTTTTCTTTCTTTTTTTGTAAAGAATCATCCCTGTAAAATAACTAAGAGTACCTGCGCTTTGACCGAGGAGGACCTGTGCTGGGATTAAACCATTTCTGGTGCAATAGTGAGGATTTGTCTCTTAAAAAGATTTTACTAATTAAGTTTCGTTCAGATTAACGTGACAGATTGGGTTGAACTGTGAATAAAAACATGCAATAAGTCCCTTTCCTCCATGCTGCCGAATTTATGCAGCAAAGAAGCTACAATTCGGGGTAGGAAGAAAAACCCTGTCACAGCTGGAGGTGTCCTCATTTTCTTCTTATGTAGCTGTCATTTGTACACGGATGCTCTATTTACTGAGTTCTGCGGCACAGACCCAGCAGATTTATTTTCCCCCCTCACAAAGGAGAAAACTCAAAGAAACTTTGATGGTTTGACAGACAGAACAACAGAACACTGAGCAAATCTCTCCAGCAATGACATGTGTCCCAGACTGGGATTAGAAAACACGGCAGTGACATTTCACTTCTGAT
Source organism: Tetraodon nigroviridis (assembly GCA_000180735.1). Lineage (NCBI taxonomy): Eukaryota > Metazoa > Chordata > Actinopteri > Tetraodontiformes > Tetraodontidae > Tetraodon > Tetraodon nigroviridis. The sequence goes on along the minus strand of CAAE01008784.1, from coordinate 9,882 downwards.
TTATATTTTATGAAGTCACACGTGCTGATGTATTCACGCAAAATGAGACACCTCACATCCTCTTCTCCATGTTTTTTTTTTTTTTTTTTTTTGCCCTGCACAACGCTCAAGATATCAGTGTTGCTACTTTATCAGTGTCATAGGTTTGAGGAGGGGGGAGGGCGTGGCTTCTGGTAAGGCTGTAGCGCTAATTAAAGGGGATGTTAGCGTTTCGGTCGTTTCGGTGACCTCAGGCAAGCTGCACTAGCCAGACCAGGCGAGGGTCAATTGAATGACGGAGCATGTCAAAAAGTCACAGGGAGAGAGGAGGAGGAGAGGGAGCGATGTGCAATTAACAGAGCTGTATCGTTTGGCGTTCTAAACCTTAACATCGTGCATTACTTTAGCACAGACTGAAACGTTATTATCGCCTGTTTTTCGATGAATAACCATCAGAAGTGTTCAGGTGGTGAAAGCAAATATGACATTTTTCTTCATGCAGTAAAAGCAGTGAAAAGAAAATAATTTATTGTTGCTGCAGTGCTGCAGGCACCCCTGCAACCTGCGTGACTTGGAAGAGTTAATGCCTCATCTTGGTGGGGGGACAGAGGGACGGTGAGAGAGATATGTACGATATCAGCTCCTTCAATTAATCAGCTTCCCTGGCTTTAACCGTCTCCTCTTCTTTCCCTCTCTCTCACCCTCTCTCTCCGTTGGATCTGGCTAATTAACAGTCAAGTGTGTCGGCAGCAGGCGAAACATGAATTAAGTGTGCACGTGTGCTATCCCTGTGGGCTATACTTCCACTTCTCTCTGCACTCGATCATTTCTCTAGTGGATTTTCATTTGTCCGTGCACTACCTGGGGCCAAGCGCTCATGCAGATGTTAACGTTCCCACTCTTTGAACTTCTGGAATGTTTTCCCGAACTAGGGCTGCTGCGGAAGTAAAGCTCATTCCGCGCCTCTTTGTTTTCCAGGATCGTGTGTCGACTGAACGACGCCACGGGTTACCGGGTGCAGGAGGCTCAGGTGGAAGTGTGCGTCAGAGACTGCATCCACCAGGACTACAAAGCCATCTCCACCAAGGCCTTCACCTTCGTGGTCAGCAGGACTCATTTCCCTCCAGACGCCCTTCTTTCACTCCTTTTTCCTCATCCGGCAGCCACGACTGATTCGTTTTTCTTTCCAGTCTCCGTATTTCACACGCGTGCAGCCTTCCACGGGGCCCCTGTCGGGAGGAACGAGGATCACCATAGAAGGAAGCCACCTGAATGCAGGCAGCGCCGTGTTCGTCAAGATCGGACTTCATTCATGCCACTTTGAAAGGCAAGTCAGAGTGACGCAGATGGACCCGCTCACATTTCCTGCCAGCAGCAGCTCATGGTTAGATCAGTCGGTCCTGAACAAACCTAAATCATCACTCACGACTGGTTGGAAACAGCAGCTTTTATTGTAATTCCCGGCAATTGTGAGAATGACAGTGTAGCCTTTCTCCAGGAGAGCTGATATCATTTCTCAGCTGGGCTGCGAATGGTTTAAGTTCATGGCCCACATTTTTCCGCAGATATAACTATAATCTTAAGGACTGTCATGGGTCTGCTGTAAAACGGCTGCCTTCTGCCTTTATATTTTTTTAGACGCTGAAGTCTTGTCGTGTTGTTTCTCGTGTTCTTTTTTCCAGTTTTATGGGAGTAATCAGCAGACTAATATGCAGCTCTTTCCCTTTTTTTTTTTTTAGCTCAGTTTATTTCTCATTTCGAAGCCTGTTTCTCTGTAACAGTGATGCTGGTTCTACCTTCCGGAGGGAAAAAAAGTGACAGGTTAAACTAATGAGCTCGGACTTTTTATATATCAAAAGAGAAAGTAAAGGCCAATTTAAAGCTCTGCAGCACATCCCGGGAAAGGTGAACATAATAGTCTTGGCCTTTCATTCACTCAGCAGCAATAACCTTTATGGCCAGAGTAATGAACTATTTGAGTCCATCCCTTTAATGTGTCTTTGTATTCAGCAGAAAGTCTGCGCTTTAATCAAAACCTATTTACTCCGAGTCGCTCATCCTCTTATCTCCCCTGTAAACCCTCTTCTTCCTGGCTCCTTTCTTTATTTCCGTATCCCCTCTCGGCTTTCTTTTGTTCGGCCGCAACCTTGTCAGAAATGCATACACCGAACCACAGGCACCCTTGGAGGTGACAGTGTTGTGAAAGCGGTTGCTATGGAAACTCGGCACTGGAGGAATGTGGAAAACCTTTTTAAAGAAAAACTGTCCTTCATTTTCTTCTATATCTTCATCCTCTTTTCTGTCGCAAAAATTGCCATTCGCGAGGCAACAAGCACGTGTCCAACACAAATGGGTTTTCTTTTCTGTTTTTAAAAGAAGCAAAACACCCCGTTTATATTTTCTTTGCCTACACCTTCTATGTTTGACCCTTGTGACACTTAAAGGAGGGTCTTTGTTTGGGCAGCCTGTCGTTTGGCTATAGCTAACATTTAAGACTCTGTCCCAAATGCAGGCATACACGCGTGCATCAACAAACTAATGATGCCGAGCACACGCTCGTGTGCCACAGCTTTGTTTGCCGCCCTTTGTACTTCCCCTCATCTCTGCGAAAGGGGACAGTGCGGCGAACCTCTGCAGCTCAAAGTTTCCCAGCAGGTCACCACTGTCTGGCTGCATGTAGCGGAGGGAGTTGCATCACGCGGAGTCAACGAGCCTGATCTGCCAGTGTAGCTCTGTGGTTCCAGAGAAGAGCTGTTGGCGGACGGCACAGACAGACAGACAGACAGACAGACAGGCAGACACAAAGAAAGACAGAGAGCTTTGAAGCCCAACTCTGTGATTTCTGATGAAACCACAAGCGGACTGACTGAAAGACGTTGTGTATGGGAGGCTTTGTCACCGTTTGTCTGTGTGTGTGTGTGTGTGTGTGTGTGTGTAGCTGTTTTTGGTGCATTTGAAAAATTATTCATGCAATTCAAGGGATAAAGTTCTGTTTTGTACCCTTCAGTGAGCGACAAATATAAATCCCGCTCAAGGTCTTTCTCTCTATATATCCTTTTTTTTCTCTTTGCTTCTCTTATTCTCTTCACCGCCATCCTGTCAGGCGGACCAACAAGGAGATTGTGTGCGTGACCCCGGCAGGACTAGTCCCTGGCACAACTCCGGTCATGGTGGACATCAACTCTGCCGAGCTGAGGAACCCAGAGGTCAAGTTCAACTACACAGATGATCCCACCATCCTCAAGATCGAGCCTGACTGGAGCATCGCCAGGTGAGGACACAATCTGTTCCTTCTTTGGCTAATTTTACAGGGAAAACTGAAAGTAATCATTGTATTATATATATGCCATATGGTTCTTTATTATCTATAATTCACACCAACACTGGTCGATCTGAGATTCTGCTTGATGTATATGTGAACAGATGCATATATCAATGCATTATTAATGCTTAGGGCTGATCAAGCTGGAGAAAAATTAGCTGTAAACTGCAATAAATACATGATTGCATTGACATGCGCTGCAATTTGTGTAGAGGGAGCGCCGACGAAATATGCTGCTCTATTTTCATCCTTTTCTTGTTTTTCCGAAGAGAAATGATTGAATATTTATGCTGTTTATGTTTAAAGGTAAACATTTAAAGGAGGCTGCGGAAGCACGATGCTGCTAGCTGATGAGCAGCAGCATAGATTTATCTTTAAATATTACTAACGTATTAAAATGAGGCTATAGCCAAAGGACATGTTTTGCGTTTTTGAGAAGAAGACACACATTTTCAGCTTTCAGTTGCTAATAAAGTTGCTAACGTGACTTTTAAAGATTCTTTTTTACTTATAAAAGAAGTTTGTACTTTATCCGCTGAACTGACTTGTGTACTGTCAGTCAGAAGATGCTTCCCAACAAAAGTATAGTTGACAGCAGATTATTCTGCAGACGCTGTCAGTTCAGAGTAACAGTCTTCTGCTCCATCCTAGCAGGGGGGCAAGGTGAAAATGGGAGCCACGTTTAAAACTCTGCTGGGAGACAAAGTCTCTCTTCACATCAAATAGGTGTGAGCAGCTGAGAATTTTCATTTAGAGAGGAATAAATGAAAGGTTGAGGGCAGGTGAGGGGAGACAGAAACAGGAGGAAAAGTGTTGGCTGCAGCCTCGGAGGGAGAAAACTCAGCACTTAGCTTGTGTTTGGTGAAAACGTGTTGCTCCCAGCGGAGGAACACTGGTTTTGCAGGCCAATCCTGCATCCATTTACTAAGCCATTTGTTTCTCTGTCTCCTTCAGTGACCTTTTCACAGGGGCCACTGTAAACATCTTCTCTTGGCTATTACACAATTTTGAGTTGTTTTTAACATAATAAAAGGTAAAAGTTGTAGTAATCGTGTGATATTCAACCTTAATTACACCACGTATTAGCGTAAAAGCAGTGTAGGCTGCCCTGTGTGTGAGGATAACTGCTGCTTGAGTGTCATCTTATCATTTCCTGTAGCAAAAAGGGTTCCAGCCTCACCTCAGCCCTCTGCAGTTTTCAGGTCATCTGCTAACTTATACATTTTTCCGCTATCAGAATGCATCTTATCAAGGAGGTTCATCATCTGCGGCCGGCAGAGGCTGTCAGGAAGAAGGATTCTCACTCTCACTGCCTTTGTCTTTACTGGCCAGCGTGGGTCACAGAACATGTCGTGTTATGATGTCTCTGACAGGCATGCTGTCGACAACTAAACATGATTCACCACAACCTGAAGAAAACATGCTAAAAACACCCTTTTATATCAGAGCTGAGCAACAGCTCCCAGGAGCAATGCCACACACTCGCATTAGCCTCCATATTGGTTTGGGGAAAGGGAAAAAAAAAGAAAGCTTTTAACATTCACATGAGGGATTTAGCATTAGTATCATTACCTGAAAATGGGCTTTCAAGAATCAGCTGGCAAAAGGCTGCAGCAGAACCATTAGTGCTACAGTGGCACATCTATTCCTGTTGAAACAAGGGCTGGACTGCGTGGGGTTCTGAGACATCGCAGGAGAAGCGGTGCAGCTGAGGAAAGGCTAATGAGTGACAGTTTTACTCGTGATAGCATTTTTTTTGTCTTGATTTTTCTCTCTAACTCCTGGTTTGTTTGTTTTTTTGTTAGTGGAGGGACCATGTTGACCATTACTGGAACCAATCTGGCCACCATCAAGGAGCCCAAAATGAGAGCCAAGTACGGAGCCGTGAAGTCGGAAAATGTAAGTGTTTTTGACTCAGACACCTGCACGTGAAAAAGCTGTGTTTGGGCTCTGCAAGTGAGCCCTGATGCAGACACTCGCGAGTGTATCTGTCTCTTCACTGCCTCCCACTCTAGGAAAAAGCTGATTTTCAGGTGATGCACACGCTGTCGGGACTCTGACGCACACACCTGACCCGTCGGTCAACTAGCCAAAGGCCCATTTTCTGTTTGTTTTTGATGTTGAATTTCCTTTTAGCAGTTTAACCTTTGAAATGTCAACCAGCAATAAAGTGGCTCTGGCAAATCCCCCTCTCTTCGTCTAGCACCACGGGGCCCAGCTAACCTTTCTCCCCCTCTTAGCTGAAAGTAAAAATATCCCCTCTTTTATTCTTCCCTCTTTGTCGCAGTCATCTTTTCCTTGTTAATGTTCCTGTTGACCTGTAAACACCACACTCTGTCCTTGTGTGTGAGCTTTTACCTGAGACCGAGGAAAATAATGTGGGCCTATAACACGCTGGGAAACTATTCAGGCATCTCCTTCGGCCATGCTGGGTGTCGGTAACAACTTCTGGATGACCTCCCTTGTTTCTCTGTGTGTCATTACACTCTCATTTGCTCTTTTCTGACTGATAGAAGTGTGAGGCCCCACAGGGAATTTCCAGTTATTATCAACATTGATTACCACTCATACTCTTAACCCATCCTTCTCCTCATTATATCATTACTGGGACATTTAATCACTCATATCACATGAGCATATTTCTCCCATCAAATAGTTTTATATTTAATATTAAATTTCCGCATCTTTTCGCTGGCAAAATTGCTAATGCAGAATCTGTCCTCCATCCTGATGGAGATATTGATCCTCTCTTTTCACCCCCCCCCCTTCCTTTATGTTTCTTCTCTTTTTGTGCAGCATTGCACCGTTGTCAACAACACCGTGATGGTGTGTCTGGCGCCCTCTGTGGCGGGCTCTGATAAAAGCTTCTCAGAGGCCGGCAACAGCCCCGACGAGATCGGGTTTATCATGGACGACGTGCCCTCCGTGCTAGTGGTCAACGAAACTTTCAGCTACCACCCAGACCCTGTGTTTGAGCCTCTGAGCAGCACCGGTCTGCTGGAGCTGAAGCCCGGCTCGCCACTCATACTCAAGGTAAAATTCCTGGCGCTCTCATCATTGATCTGTTAGCCTTGCCTTTGCCCGGTATTGCTTTACATCCATCACATCTGTTCTTTCAAAGTTTTTCTCATGCTTCTTTCACTTGAGAAACATTTCCATTTTTTAATTCTTTTTATCTTATTTTTTGCATCTCTTTTTTCAGTTTCTCTGTGATAAAATATACTGACAGAGGAATAAACGATGGTTGCTAATTCAGTTTTACCTTAGTTGCAGCATTCGCGTCATGTCCACTGTTGGTCAACAACATAGGGTGTTCTGGTAGTCTTTTAAGAACCGAAAATGCGGCAGCAGCATCCCAGTCAACAGTTGATTATACAGCGGCAGATAAAATGTTTCGCTTCTAACATTTCTGCACTTTCTTTTGATTAGAGATGTTTTCAGCCCAGCCATCGCTCACGTGTGCCTCAACCTTGAAAGGTGCTATTTTATTTGCCTGAAGTGGCTTTTAGAGCCCTTCATGGAATGTAAAAAAAAAAATCCATTTCAAATTCAGGTGTGATGGGAAATATTCTGAAAAGCGGACGCTGCAGCCTTGATCGGATCAGACGAAGAATGTAAATTGGAGAGGCAGGGTGGTTTTAGCCCCACCCACACACAGGTTCACGTGTCATTTCAGTCCTGCTGGGTGGCAACTTCAGTGTGACAATAAGAAAAATTATGGTGCAATTTCACAGAAACTAACCCCCCCCTTCCCTTTTTTTTTCTATCTGTTTGGTGCTTTTAGGGGGAAAAAAACTCTACTTAATATTAAATACAGTCTAATTCTAGCATGAAAGGTTCTGATTGCCCGGTTACGCTTTTGGTAAAGAATTGAAGGAATAAGCAGTGTACAAACAGCATCCTATTAAATAAATGCTGAGAAACAAATTGTTCATCAGGGTTTTTCAGCAGTGAGTTGCTCACATTCTGCAAAGCACTAAGAGAGATAGAGAGAGACGGCCAGGACACTGATTTTATGTGCCAAAGTCACCTGATCTGGATACAAATCATCTCACTGGAGGTTGTCGTGATGTGTTTAATGTATTTTTAATTCCAAGTGACATCATTGCTTATTGGGAAGACAGTATAGAGACGTTTCAGTTCTGGAAGACAATAGCAGCTCTGTTAGAATAGTACCATGAGTGTGAGGGGTTTTGTCTGGCAGTATCAAACAGAGGCTCTGTTTCTATAGTTACCTGCAGTTTAAGAGCACCTTGCATGCTCGTTGGAGACGAGGCAGCCAATGAGGAATATTACGCAGCATCGTAAACCGCCTGCGTTGTGATGGTTGCTGTTCGAACGGCCTCAGTCAGCAGGCATTGTGTGTTTCTGCTTCCAGGGTCGCAACCTGATTCCTTCAGCCCCAGGAAACACCAAGCTGAACTACACGGTGCTGATCGGGGAAACGCCCTGTGTGCTCACGCTGTCTGAGACCCAGCTGGTGTGTGAATGGCCCAATCTGACGGGAGAGCACAAAGTCACTGTGAGTAAAAGTGCACTGGCTCATGTTTTCCCCTCTCTGCCTTCACTACCTTTTCTTTCACCTTCCTCCCCCCCTTTTTTTATATTTAACCATATCTGAGGGAGTCAACTTCCTCTCTCAGCCTCTTAACCTGTCTTCTTCTTCTATAGCTACTGTTCTGGATTCATCCACGTTCTCTCTGTCAATCAATTTCCTGCCTTTTTAGTCATTCAACCAATTCTTATTCCTTCCATCAGACCTAAATCTTCTCAATTAGTCTAAATTTCTCCTCCCCATTCATATAGCCACAGCCTCACAGACGTACGCACGATGCCTTTCATACCGTTGGCGGTGTGTGCTGGTGCATTTATGTCTCGGAGGCTTGTGATTGGACTCATTCATCTGGCATTCTCCCTGGAATTTGAACGGAATTGATATTCAATAGAGACCAAAAAATGGCTAGTGGGCGTGAGAGGTCTGAGTCTATATATACTTCTCTCTATTCAGCTTTTCATTGATGTAAGCCAGTTGAAAATAAGGAGGGGGGAGGAGGATGGGGGGGTGTGGTTTATCCTACCATTTGTTTTTGTGTTCACGTTCTTCATGCCAGAACTGTTTTGATGTGATATGCTTGAAAGTCACATGGATTTGCAAACGCGTATATTTCCATGTGTTTGGGTTCCAAGGACAACCCCAGGACACAGATGTTGCCTCCCCCATCCTTGATATAAAAGGTTGCAGGGAATTTTGGCCTGCATACAGCTCAAGTTAGCATAGTGTAGATTGGCAATATAAATGCAGTAGGAGCGTTAGCCCAGTGTTTATGACGCTGTAAACACGGCCATTCCAAACACGCACATCCACATCCATGCTGCTAATTTTCTGCTTAAAACTGGTTTCTGTGCGATTTTCAGTCTCTTAAACAACATTTTTTATCATTTTTTTTAAATTCTCAGGTGCGTGTTGGTGGTTTTGAGTATTCACCGGGGACCCTGCAGATCTACTCGGACAGCCTGCTCACGCTGCCTGCCATCATCGGTATCGGAGGGGGTGGCGGACTCCTCCTGCTGGTTATCATCATCGTGCTGATCGCTTACAAGAGGAAGTCGCGAGACGCCGACCGAACCCTCAAACGGCTACAGCTGCAGATGGACAACCTCGAGTCCAGGGTGGCCCTCGAGTGCAAAGAAGGTGAGTCTGGGGGGGATGGACGCTCACTCGCTTTGACCCAGTTTGTTTTCATCTCCTTCCTGCCTTTGTTCCACATCCCCCAAATCACTTCCTCCGACTTCTCTCACTGCAGCTAACCTCAAAAGCTCCCATTCAACAGTGTGGCGTTTGTTTCTCTCTCTCTGCTTTCTGCTTTTCTCTGGCTGCCAACTGTCTCCCTGTTGCTGGGTGGCAGCAGTTTGTGTGCGAGTGTGTGCCTGTGTCTGTGTCTGTGTGTATGCGCGTGTGTTTAATATGTACGTGGGTGTTGGTGTGTTTCCAGAGGAGTACTTTGATCTGAGCCAGTCACCAGATGTTGTGGCTCTCCACCTCACGAGGGAGCCGCCTGGCTGGCCTTGCTAGCATCATTCATGGGGTGGGGGTGGGAGGGGCACATACGGGCCACAGAGGTGAGAAAGCGAGCAGTGGTACCGAGGAAAAGGAGAGAGACGCACCAGTACATTAGCATATATTCGTCCGGCACAGATCATCAAAGTGATGGCGTTACTGGGTCGTCTGGCAGGAGAGAGAGAAGAAAGATGGAGCAGAGGAATATCGATGACCGTAATCCCAGAACTGTGTTTGCTTGAGAGCTCACATCACTTGTTGCTCCATTTCCTCAAGTGTAATTTAGGGTACGTCCTTTTGGTTCAACTCATTTGGAAATGACATCTTAACTGACCTTAAAACACAGCAATTTTTAGGAAAAAAACTGTGCCAATATCAGTTTATCTTATGATAAACTCAGATTATGATAACAGAATATGGATGTGGAGCCAGTAATGACAAGTAAAAGTAACTGGTTTTGACTGAAGTAAAGCTTGAAGATGGATTTGTTTACAGTATATATTATTTATTAAGAATTTATAAT
>CAAE01008764.1:0-10217 GCA_000180735.1 Tetraodon nigroviridis | reverse complement strand
GTTTGGGTAACATGAAACTGACTATATTGAATGTAAAGTTTATTGATACCACTTCATGTTTTTAAAGCATCACTTCTTCCTGAGAAAAGCATTTTCTATGAATATTCACAATAAATAAATAGATGATTACTACAAATCATTGCGTGTTTCTGTTATTTAGTCAAAACCTGGCATGAAAAAATTGAGCAAAATTGTTTATAACCATAAAATGAAACAACACATTTTCTCATTTGTAAAAAATTGTTTCTCCAGCTTTGCCAACTTGCCGTTTTGGCCCAATACTCATGTACTGTGGGCTAGAAAGGGCATTGTACTGCTAGCTAAAAAAGTAGGATGAATAACCCATTATAAATGTTCGGAATAAGCCGTGATTATCTTCACTTGTTTATCTAATAATAACGGATCCGGTTCACGCTCAGTATTTCCACCAGCTGTAGTGACCCGTTTTAGCCACAGAGTGGCGCTGTTTCCTAAATAAATCAAATGACCTTCGAGTTGTGCGAATTTATTTGCCTTCTTTTGCAAACTATGCTGAAAATAAATAACCTAAGGAGCGCTGATATTTAGTTTGCTCTGTGTTTATACAGATATAATCTATATGAGTCTGGTATATTAGGTGTAGTTATGTATGTTTTCGGGATAAAGAAGCTCTTTACCATGTCAATAAAACCCTCTTGATTGATTTGATTTAATTTGAATTTCGACATATTTAACATGAATAAATAAATGAACTTTTTATCCATGAATTTCGTTTTTCATAAATTGTTTTTAATAAATGACACATTCTACTGACGCGCTTCATTTTGATTTGGTTTGATGAATTTGCATTAAAAATGTCGTCAGGGGCATAAAGCGCTGCTTTGTAATTGGCCGGTTCATGGCAGTGGGCGGGACTACTGTTGTCGCGTTATCTGACTGGACCGTCCCCCTGTCAATTAACCCTTATTCCCGTCTCTCGGACAGGTTGATGGCGAGAACAAGAGAGAGGTAAAGAGACGCGCTGGTGATGGATCTAATAGCGGAAATACCCTTTTGCAACGCGGTCTTCTTTCCGTTTGCGGATCTTACTTTCTGACTCACTTTACATGCCTTTCCTACTTTCACGGCAGTTTCTCCACTTTACGGTTCGATTCGCGTATCCCAGACAACGCGAACAACTGTCCTACGAAGTTTGGATCAAGTGTCGTACCTTGCGCTACACGAGTCGTTGTTTCGCACTAAACTTCACGGAACTCGCGCTGCGGGACGTGTATCAGCCTTTTCGTGCAACTCTCTTTCAGTCGCTTTATCTGGAGTTAACTTGTTGTGTTTTACTAACAGCAATTGTTAGGGGACACGGGAGAGCGCGAGACAATAGTGTGTAAGCGAGCTCGTGCAGGAGGGATCGATGCCGACTCGCGCTTTGTCCTGTCCGCTGTGGTCCAGCACGAGACTTTGGCGGGTATCGATCGATCGACTGGTGGATTGATGGTGGATCGATGGTTGCTTGGTGAGGAGCAGGCGGAGATGGAAGCCGCCGGAGCGGCCATGGACGTCACCCTGTCCGAGCTGCTGGCTGCGTTCATGGAGTCCCCGCTGGTGCTGTGGGTGAGTCCGGCTTCGATCCGCCGCTTTCTCTCTCCGGGATCTATGAGCACACACCAGATCGAACATCTGCAAACACCGAAACCACCAAAGTGAACCGGTTAGAACTGCTCAGCCCCCAAACTGTGGCTGGCTGGAGCCTCTCGGCTTCCATATTGAGGAGGAATCGGTAAAGTCATTTCTGACTCACGGGTTTGCAGCTGCAGATGTTCGGCTGCGCTTTCCCGAACTTTTATCAAGTTTCTGCCGTTAAATGATCGAAAGACCCCAAGAAAACCAGCTCAGCGGAGCTGCCTCGTTTGTCTCTCACTTTTGAATCAAAAGGTATGGCGTCACGTATATGACGTCATAGCACACCTTATAAATACAGTGTTTAAACGTGTAACTTTAGTCCTGGTTAAATTCGGATCCTCACCTGCCAGGCAAGAGTTTGTGTTTTATAAATGCTAATTTAAGTTTATCAGAAAGGGAAATACGAGCAGAAAAGGTCTTAGTTTACATTTGTCAAAGTACTTTTTAATGTCTCTCCACTTGTAACAGGTGGTTCCTATCGCCACATTTTAATCAGGGATCAAGAGTCTGATAATCATGAGTTTAAAACAAACAACACATTGAAAAATGGGATGTTTTTTTGTTTAGGTTTATGTTTAATGGTGCGCTTTCATACATTTCAAGATTCGACCTCTGTTTTGAGGCCCAAACTCAGGCGCCATTGCAGTGACCTGAGAGTTTTATTCACCTACTCCAGAAACACGCAGGAAACCTTTTTTTTGGTAAAGTAATTCATGAGGTAATCTTTAATCTTCCGTTTGCGCAATCCGGGCTCCCAGCCTGGCCACCAAAGGCAGCAGCCGCCAACAGTCCAACCCTGGATCCTCCCGTTACCATGTGACCTCACACCCCGCTGACCTGACTGGCCGTTTGACGCCTTTAAAAACACACGTTGGTGCACGGCGGCTGGGCAGCAGGGTCCCTGCACACCCCCCCACGGCAACCGCGTCAGCGTTCAGGAGAGGGAGGGAAGCCTGCTCCTAAGAAGAATAAATCTTGCTTTTATTTTCCAATCGTGTGTTGGTTCTTCTTTAATCCTTTGAGCTGAAAGTTCCTGAAAGTTCCTCCTCTGCTCGCAGGTGCGGACCATGGGCCCGCTGGGCTCCAGTGACGCCGCGGGCTCCGAGGAACGGGTGAACATGTTCATGGAGCTGGTGGACGGCGTCTTTCTGCACAAGATAATGACACAGATGTAAGTAGCTCTGGTAGAAACGGAGGCTTCTTCTGCTCGGAGTCTTTGAGTTTGTTAATTCATTTAAGTTGTAGAGCTTTTAATGTAAAGTGTGCTTGTGCAACCACATCCTGACTGGCTGGTTTCGGGTCTTTCTGCACCATATTCAGATGTTTCTCACGGAATAAGACGGAGCCCTCGTGACCTACAGCATTTCCTGCCTTCTCTGAACTTATCTCTTCAGTTTTTACTGCAACTAGGTCCAAAGGTGGCAGCGCAGCGTTCAGCATACTCATGTTTACGTCTTATAAAGTGATAATCCTAAAGGCGGTTGGAGAAATGCAAAGGTAACGGACCATTTGCCTAACTAAACATGCGATCCTGCACATGCTGGACGTGTTCGAGGGTGCTGAGCAAACAGAAGCAGCGCTAAGCCGCTCTGAAAGCAGCCCCACCGATCCTGGAACTGCTGACTCTGAGGGGACGGAAGATGCAGGAATGTTTCTACCTCAGGGCTAAATCATTTCCATCCGATAAAGAGTCAGAAAATCCATACTGGATTCTTTTTTTGCAAAGCTGATAATTCATCTTTTTTTTTTTAGATTGATGGAAATTCTGTGGTCTCTCAACTGTCTCCCAATAATCAGAACCAGCATCGCTCTTCTGCGGTAGCCGGTATTTTGGTTTTTTGAGCATGCGGGGAGGACACACGAGCGCGTGGACGCTCGTGTGTGTGTGTGGAATCAGAACTGTGATCAGGAAACTCCTCAGTCAGACTACAGTTTCATATTGTCTCCAGAAACAATAGTAATCGTTCTATTGTTCTTGACACAGAATGTAGGCTGGGGGGGGGGGATGCTAGCGGGGGCGACGAGGGGTTTATGGGAAAGTGGGTTACAGGCCCGAGTAGAAGATTTAGGATCCAGGTTTCAGATCTGAGCAGAACTTTGCCATAAAATGAAAAGTTTGCTTTGTTCACATGCAGCTCAGATCAGCCTGGAGCTGTGTGTGTGTGTGTGTGTGTGTGTGTGTTCACCAGCATACATCCTTCTCTAAAGCTGCTGTTACACTAGACATAATGTCCACGTGTGTGTGTGTGTGTGTCTCCATAGTGATCCCAGCCCAAATGACCAGAGGCTGAACAAGAATGTGAGCAACGATGTGTCTCTTCGGCTTCACAACCTTTCTGTCCTCACTGGACACATCAGGACATATTACCAGGTAACTATACACACGCACACACACACACACACGTAAGTTACACTCTGGTCTTATTACTTTTAATCATATTCAAGATTTGTGGATCAAAACATTTTCCTTACCAACATTTGAAAAACTAGATTTGCTGCCATCTGCATTATCCTGACAGGGTGTAATTTGGCCATTTCACACACACTACAACCTGCATGTGTGTGTGTGTGTGTGTGGGCTCTGTGCGTATTTGTGTATGTGTATGCTTTCAAGTGGGTCACTCTTGGCAGTACGGGGTTAATCTGTCTGTGATAGTTAATCTCTAACCACAGTCGAATTTCCTTGACACATAAACGCCACACGGCTGTAACACAGCCACCCAGAGTTGTTGTATCACAGAGTTGTTCTGGTTTAGACCTGATTGGCAGAGTTTTGCAAACCAAAAAAAAAAAAAAGAATCTTGTTTCCTCACAAACGGAGCTTGTCCTACGAGAGGACGGTGAAAATGTCCTGCTACTGTGGGACATCTGATGTCCGCCGAAGCTCAGAGGAAGATGCACAAACTGTTGTGGCTCCACCTGTTTCCCCAAAGACGACAAACTGTATTTCCAGGTGTAAAACAAGGGGGAAATGAAAGTTTTATACAATTTCTAAAAAAAAACTAAAATATGTTGGTCTAATTGTCAAATAAGGAAGTTATTTTTTTGTTGTTTGAGGGTTTTTGTTCTTGTTTTTCTTTTTTTGATAGTGTAAATGCTTGATCTATCTTCGATTCTCACCTCAAATTTTGGGTCTCCAACCTGAAATCTGAGCCCCAGTGCCCACAGAGATGGACAAATCTGAGAGTTGGAACCCCTGGTGTTGTGGGCAGAAAAACAAAACACACACACACACACACACACACAGTCACTCACACACAGACACACAGCTGCTGTGATAGTTTGTCTTTCTCTAATTAGATGATGCTTCAGTAGACATGCTGGCTCGTCCAATGAATCCTTCCTCTCTCCCTGGTGATAGTCCCCCCCCGGGTGTGTGTGTGTGTGTGTGTGTGTTTGGGGGGTGGTGTCAGTCGCCTCCCTTGTGTTCTCTGACACAGCAGCCACCTGACACCACAAGCTTTGAGCCGTTTTCTTTTTAACATTTGGCTGGCGGTTTACTTTGTCCACGATTTTTGCTTCTATTAAAAACCCAGAAGAAAACGTTTGAAAAGGTCTTTGAACCAGACATCCAGCCCCATCACCTGGCCTGAATGATGGGAAACCAGGGTTGGACCAGTCAGCCAGAGTTTTTTTGTTTTGTTTTGTTTTGTTTTGTTTTTTATATAAAAATCATCGATCAGACTTGTTGCATTTAATGAAATCGATTAAAAGAACAAAAACAAGCCGACAGAAATGGATAAAGACCAGCCGGGAAGGCTGTTGTGTGTTTCTTCTAATATCTTAGAGACTTTTCTACGGAAGGGATTTTATTGTTTTGTAGTAATTTAAGCAGCAAACTCTGCTCAAACCGTCCTTCGCTCCCCTCTCATTTTACCCCTCCTTGGTTACCGTGGGAACCTCGGAACAAAGCCCAGAGCCTCGGTTGGATGTTTTGAACTCCATATCCTCTGGCCTACTTCACATTTAGGCTGCACACACACTCAGACCCTCACAGGGTGGGTTGTAGTATGAAACGTGTGTACGTGGAGAGTTTTTTCATATTCTCTTTTTTTTCTGTCTTCCTCTCAGACTAGATTGATGGTGGGATTGTTGAGGGGAACAAGTGAGGACTTGGAAAAAAGTGACGGTTTTTCCTGTGGTAGCAGGAAAGATACAGCGGCGAGGTGGCACGGGGCTTAGTATGGAGGGAGAGATCGCCCTCCGTCTGTCTCCTCCTCTATCACTCTTTTAACAGACATGCTTTTTGAGGAGAGTCATAAAATCTTCTTCATTCTTTCTAGATTTATTTACCCTGGTGGAAAACCTTTTGTTTTCATGCTGTGTGTGTGTGTGTGTGTGTGTGTGTGTGTAAATGGGTCATGTCGTTGGCCAATTGATCTCCCGTCAGTTTGAAATGCTAGATCGTGCTGGCCGTGTTGCCGGAGGAAAACTTTTATCAAATTGAGCAGCTCTCGCTCGTGTTGGCTCACACTTTAAAAACATCGACTTTATTCTTATCCCGAAATTCCAAAAGACCTCTGTGACACGGGCGGAGGAGTGGTCAGACGGTTGATATTTTGATAATTGTGCAGTTTTGTTCAGTTTGCGTTTGTTTGTTTTTGAATCTTTATGTCCCGTGAAGAGGAGATTTTTGTTGTTAACGCGTTCAAACACAAAGATGTTCAGCGGAGACGTATAATGGCAAAAAGAGGCAGCAGGAGACACAACGACAAACAGCTGGGGGTCAGAATGGACGGATCTCTGGGAAGTTAGAGGAAAACCAGGCGCAAAAACTACAGTCATGATTATTTAAAGTTCCCACTTTGGTCCCCTGCTGGTCCTCCACTCATGGCCTCACTAATTCCATCTGTGTGTGAGATCTTGTTGGTGCCATCTCACCATAAAAGCCAGAAACCCAGCGAGGCTTCCAGACACCCGCTAGCCTCCCTCCATGTTTGAGCCACACCGGCGCCGTGAGCTCCAGGGTGATTCTCTCCGCTCGTTCGCCTCTGCTCCTCCCAGACTGCCCAGGCGGCTGAGGTGGAGCCTTGCAGGGACACGAGCTCCAGGACCCATCTAGCCGCAGGTCCAGGACCACCGTGACACGCAGACACGCTCACACGCCCACACGCCCTTCTGCTCTGGTTCGACGAGGGACATTTTGTCACGTTTTCGTCCGAGTTCGCATGAAAGAGTTTTTAAAAACACTTCAGGCTCGTATGCTTTCATGTGTTTTGGGAGGCAGGAGAGGATATTCAGGAATGGAAAGCATTCCCTCCTAGCGGGCTGTTCTTTTTCCTGACTGTAGTGCACGCACGCACACACACAGTCATTGTCGGCGACAGCAGGGTGTTTCCTCTTGGCTGCTTGCCTATACACACACGCACACACACGCACACTCAGACAGACAAGTAGGCACACAGGTCTGGGTCAGTAGGCCTACGTTTTATTCCAAAAAAGCGGAGTATTTGGATCAGAACTCTTCTGGCTGTTCTCTTCTGACCTAAAACAGTACAGGAACCACTCCTCTATTCACATGTGTTTGTCAGAATTTCTAGATTTTCCCAACAATCTCTCTTTCTATGAAACATTTTTGGGATGTTTCAGATGAAAATGCTGGGGTTCATTCGTATCCCAGCCGTGTTCGCGTTCAGCCGTCAGAAAAATGACGGCAAAAGTAAAAATGTTTGTCTGTCTCCTTCACTACAGGACACGTTACAGCAGCTAATAGTCATGCCTCTTCCTGACATCCTCTGCATTGCAAGGGATCCAATATCAGGTACGGGTTCCAAACGACGCCTGATTCTAATCGTTGCGTTACAAAAGCCTGGTTCTCCGGGTTTCCTCTTCGCAGCTAATTTGTCTGTATTTACGCGAAACCTCGTGTTGCCGCCATGTGTGGTGCGGTAGGGCTCTGCAGCTGTCCGTCTTAGACCACACTTATTAAATATTCAGAGATTGAGGTCACACGCGTCATTAACACCGTGTGTATGGCCTCTTTTCTTCCAATTTAGTATTTTATTTTGACGATCAGGCAGGAATTTTCAGGCCTCCATTAATTGCACAAAAATATATAGCTTATTTTCTAATTTTGCCTGTTTGTTTTTTTAGAATCCATGGTGTCATGTACTGTACCATCTGACGCTTGGCTCATATGTTTTAATAATGAATTCTTTCTGACCATATGGCGTCCTGTCCTCACACACCTTCTGTCTCTGTCTTCTGTTGTCTTCAGCTAAAAGCATGGAGAACATGAAAAGGCTCCTGCTGCTGATGTTGGGCTGTGCTGTCCAGGTAACACACAAACCCATCTGCTTGTAAAGACACACACACACACACACACAGGTGGATCATGTACTTGCAGGCACACCTTTGGAACCTGTGGGTCTTTATTTACCGCTGCTCTCTAATAAACACGTCTCCGCGTCTTCCTTGCGATTTTGATTCCGTTTATTTTCATTCTTGCTGCTTTCGTCTCCTTCCCTGCCTGGACCGGCTGTACTGGTTCAAGGCCAGAGGAAGGGAGTGAAAAAGGAGTGATTGGTGAAAAGATAGAGGAAAGCCAGGCTAGCAAAACTCACAGGAAAATGTGAGAATGTTCCGAACCGCTTTGGAAATCTTCAGTTCCAGCATTTCAAAAGCGCTAACAACAACCGCCACGATGACGATGATGACGAAGATCTGTGTTTTTGTGTGTTGCCCATTAGTGTGAACGTAAAGAGGAAATGATAGAGAAGATCAAGCTCCTGGACATCATGACCCAGGCCGCCATTGTCTCTCACATTCAAGAGGTCAGTCTAAGCTTCTGATGAAAAGGACCCGTCATCAGTCGCTGGGTCCTCGAATCTAGATTCTAGATTCTAGAATACTTCCAAAGTGTAAAAGTAGGTATCGGGTGTGAGAACAGTCCCAAAAGCATGTCGCCGTCTCGTCGAGGAACATTTAGCTCACATCTGTTGTGTGCTTTAGCCAAAGAAAGTGTAGAAGTATAAAGAACACAGAAGGAAATCCCAGCCCAAAACTCCAAGCTTATTCTTCAGTAATCAGTTTTCCTGATCAAGCAGCAGCTTTTAGCTGACAGAAGCTGATATTACTTTTAGTGCCAGAAATATTTTTGTCCAAAAAAAGCTAAATAAATAACTACTACTACTATGATATCAGCAACTGTGTGACAAAACAACAGATGCATCCTGGAATGTGGATACTGAGCAGATAACTACCTATAAATAACCAAAGTCAATCAGGAAATACAGCCTAATTCCACCCATCTTTTTAATCCGCTATACTGTACGTATATCGTAAAAATATACGTCATAAAAGTTTTGGTCTCCTCAGTAATATTTTGTATTCGATAACTCGGTGTTTGACCTGTTTGTCTTTTATTGTGAGGCCTTTGAAACCAGCCAGAAAGCAGCTGAGTTTCAGAGATGAATGAACACCCACGTACAGCTGGTGGTGCACACAGCTGTTACACACAGACCTGATTATTTATAGATCTCGTTCTATTGACTGGCTCCATCTCTCTGCATCAAGCTTCCTTTTTACAACAGCTTTTTTGAACTAACCCTAAATTAGATGTTCATGTTGTTGTGTTTACTCACCTATCTGGTCTCATTTTGTCCCACTTGAGCTGTACAGTGACACTAAGACGCTAATGGGTTTTATTGTAGCTTATTTAACCTGTACTTTGTATATTTCAGGTGACTCATAACCAGCTAAATGTTCTTGACCTGTCTTTACTGGAGGAGGACTCAGCAATCACAAAAGAAGAGCTCGAAACGCTGTCCCGCAACATGGCCTTGTCGCTACGGCAACTGATTGACCAGAGAGACAAAGGCGGCGAGGTACGAAGAAATATAAAGGACAGAAGATCATTTCTACCAGTTTACCTTTGTTTTGAAACTCTGACACTTCCTGTGCCGGTGCAGGTGATTGTAGATCTGATCCAGGAGAGGGACTTCCTGGCCAGTCAGCAGTCCCGGGAAGGTTCCAGAGGCCTCGGCCTGAGCAGCCCTGAGCGTGGGCGGAGCTGCGACGATGCAGGAGCGAGCGGCAGTGGAGCGTCTCCGCTGGCGTCCGCACTGACCAAGGAGGAGAAGCAGCACCTCGCCGTCGAGCTGGCCGACACCAAAGCCAAGCTCCGCAGATACAGACAAGAAGTGTGAGTGTTTCCAGTGAAACCAGCTGCTTTTGTCCAGGAGCTCCAACACAAGCCTACAAACCTACTGCAGTAGTCCTCCATCCAAACCGTGTCATTCCTGATTACTTTTAGTCTGACTCAGAACCCAGTCCAGACCTGTGCGCTCATTTCTGCTGGGCTTAGGTCGGACTTTAGTGATCCTCCTAGCATCTGGAAGTTTTTATACAGCCAGTTGTGCAGCCTGTTATTCCACAGCTACATGGTAATTATGTAGTGGAGACATCTATTTTTGGATAAACTATACTCTTAATCATCGTGCACAACATCCACGTTTATTTACCCAAATATCATAAAGGCTTCTTTCTTCACGCTGACATTTCTGAATTGTGACATATGTCCTCAGTGACTCCACTATACGCCGATATTAAATGACCTGGGT
>CAAE01008763.1:11959-36108 GCA_000180735.1 Tetraodon nigroviridis | reverse complement strand
CAGAGAGCCTCCGCCGGTATCACAAACCTGTGGACCAGCTAGTATCTACGTATTCACTTGTTATCTTTTACCACCTTCTCCTCTCCATTAGCATTTTGTGGAGATCACAGATGACCAGTTCGACTTTCACACCTACTGCATGAGGAAGATGACCTTACGTTCATACGTGGACCTGCTGAAGCTTGAGGATGTCCTCCGGCAGCACCCTTTTTACTACAAAGCGGCTCGAATCGCCATCCAGATCTATCTGGCGTTGTATGACAAGCCTCTGACTGACAACAACAAGAAGAGCCAGGCAGACGCGGGTATGTGTGGGTGGTGGTTTTTGTTTTATTTTTCTGCTTTATTTTTTTTTTTTACTTTGCATGTTGCCATGTGGACTCGAGTGGAACTTCATACATAAGATTTTGCTGCTGGGATGAGCCTTTAACTGCTCTTTAAAAGACACTTTCATATTTATCTACATCAAATAGAAATATGATGTTCGTTAATGTTTTTATCAGTGGCTGCTTGTGCTTACTGACCAAAGCTAAAATGACGTTATATTGGTCTCTGCAGAGAATCTGACTGATAAAGAACTGAAGAAACTGCGTAACAAACAACGAAGAGCCCAGAAGAAGGCCCAGCTTGAAGAGGAAAAGAAGAACGCAGAGAAGGAAAAACAACTGAAAAACCAGAAGAAGAAAAAGGAGGATGATGATGAGGAGATCGGTGGGCCCAAAGAAGAGCTGATACCCGACAAATTAGCCAAGGTCAGCGCCGCTTATATTCAGTGTTAACAAATGCAGTGTTATTTTCCCTCTGTAACCATGTGGTCACTTCCTTTTGAAGCCGGAGAATCCTCTGGAGGAGGCGGTGAAATTCCTGATCCCCCTGAAGAACCTGGTGCGCAACAAGATTGAAACCCACCTGTTGGCTTTTGAGATTTATTTTAGGAAAGGTTAGCAAATTCCCCGTGTCAGTTCTTTCCACCCACTGTTGAATGGATAGAAAGGCTTTTGTTTCCCCTCACTGTGACCACAGAGAAATACCTGTTGATGCTCCAGTCGGTAAAGAGAGCCGTGGCCATAGAACCTTCCGACCCCTGGCTGCACCTGTGCCTGGTCCGATTCTTCAAGCGAGGTGAGCCGCATTCAGCCGACTACTGACCATCGCTGTCTTTTACTTGTACCTACAGGATTAGTCTTATTCTAACCTTGTTAGACAGGTTGTTTTGTGTTCTTTTCGTGGACGTTTTTAGTTTAAGCTCTTGTCGGGATGTCCCAATATTGGAAATGGTTAAACAAATGATGACTATTGGATGGGTCACTGAAATTGCAGACATTTTGACTGTGCCACAGACACAGGTTTAATTGCTAAATTACTATTATTTCTTTTTTTTTTTTTTAGGTAGCAAATCACGTTTGTTGTGTTAAACCTGCATTTTTCCGTCCCGCTGTGCAAAAATCCCGATTTAGCAGTTCTTTTAGCACTGCTTTAGGATCCCCTTTAAAATAAATGTATAAGCCCAGACGTTTTTTGAAGTCATCTGATCTTGCCAGCGTTTCCTAGCTGCTTCTGAATCCGCCCCGTAGAGCCTCAATGACGCGATCACCATCGGTCAGCTGTGTAATTCTGTGCACCACCTCTCCGCTTTTCTTTCTTTTTTTTTTTTGCTGACATGCTTTTATGTGTGTTTCATTCTAGTCGGTGAAAAGGCAGACTTGGCAGACACAGTAAGGACGGTTTTAAAGCAAGAAATTTCCAGACTTTTTGGAGAGAGTAACCCTCAGAGCTTCAACAAGAACTTCCTGAGCCAGCACTCCAACTCCATCCCACACCGACTGGCTGGTAAACACACGCCATTGGACAAAATATGGTGTACACTTGTTCAAAACGAAGTGCAGGATTTCTTTTAGTTAAACTTTGGAATCTGTATTATTACTTGAAAATGTAATTTCAACCATTTTAGCAAATTATGCACTATTATTCTAATACTTAAGATACATACATGACAATATTTATTTAGATTTTAGGTCAGGTGCTATGATTCATGCATATGACATGCTGCTGTTCTTAGGTTGTCCCAATGGAATTCCCTAATCACGGAATGGATGTGCTCTGTCTTTGCAGCTGCTAAGATGATGGTCTACTTGGAGTCTTCCTCTGAGAAGATGGCGTATGAGATAGCTACAGCTCTGGATGAATCCCTGTCTGGAAGGACCATCCAGGTTTGTGCCCACGGCTCCATCCCGTCGTTGCTGTTGACTCAGGCTAACCACCAATGTGTGCACACGCTGCAGGTCTGCACCGACGTGCTGGAGGCTTTGCGGAAAGGGCACCTCGGCAGTGATCCTCAGAAGGCCGCCGAGGCCTACCGAGTTGCCTGCCATAAGATTTTCCCCTACAGCTTGTCGTTCCTGCCCCCTGGTTACCACGACAACACCACTGCAGTCAGCGCCAACGGTGACATGTCCACAGGGGAGCACAATGAATTGGCAAATGAAGTGTGATCTCCCAGGACGTCATCGGGGGGCCTAAGTCCACCGACCTTTCCCTTTCCCTTCCCCCCAGTCTTTGGGCTATGACTGCTGTGAGTTGCCCTTCCCCCTATCCCGACATTGCACTGATCTAGACGGATGGAACGAGCACCGGAAAGACGACAAACGGAGCTGGCACAAGGAGAAGAATGCATATCTTTTTTTAAAATAATAAAAAGGTCCTTTCCACATCTGCAATTACAAGAACTGCTATGTATTTTATGATGAGGAGGACTCAGGAGTGGACTTCAGGGTTGGCTGGATTAGGAGGGCAGCGGGAAACGGTGGAGATTTTCGGTAACTTCCGTGGGTTCGCGCCACGCCCTTCTTGCAGATGCATCCGCTTCTCACATTTTTAAAAGTAATTTATATATTACAAACTGACAGATGGATTAATAAAAACCATATTTGCAAAACCAAACACTTTTTTTTTGTTTGTGATTCTCAGATTTCTTTGTCAGGATCACGAGCTGCTGGTCGTCCACATTAGCTGATCTGATTTAGCTTCATGTGAAGAAAAAAAGCACAAAGACCTGACATTTGGTTGCATTTTCTTCTCATAAAGTACTGTCAGCACGGTTATTAGGTTTTTGACTTTTAGCAAAAAACACGCTTCTATCATGAAAGCGATAAACATTAAACGAGTTGAGCAAATTACCCAAAAAGCAAAGACATGCAAAGCAAGATCAGGTTTTTATATTTATTTATATGTCATCGTCACGTGCCGCCAACACAGATCTTGGTTGTAGGTGTAAAATGGCAAACCTTGGTTCTGTTTCAGTAATGCTGGGATGCTCCGTTGAACAGCCAGCGTGTTTAAATGTCCCGGCTCTTCACAGTCTGGCTCTCTCCGGGACTTCCGCTTGTCCAGAGCGCTGAGAACTAAGAAAGGTGTGGTCCTCACTCAGGTAAGTTGTGATGAACTCTGGGAAATCTCTTTTATAGACCACCTCCAGGAACATGTCGGCTGCTGTACGGAGCGTCTGCTTAGCCCTGGGAAAAAAGAGTAATGGCTGATAAACTTGTGAAAAATGAACGTCACATTACATTTGGCCTGTATTCATTATCCGTATTTAGTCCGGCGATCAACACCATCAAGAGCCACCACAGGATGAAACCATCAGGTGCCACAGAGCCAGAGAAAAGCACAACACGCCGCCGTGGGCGGAGCCTGACCTCCTGACCTCCTGACCTCCTGACCTCCGCCACTGGGTTAGGGTCGTGCTGGAACACGGGCCACGGCCTGACTAACTTTGGTCGAGTCACCTGGATGCCTCTTTGGCGTCTGATGGTGAGTCCAGCTTACGTTAGTGACGACGTATCCCAGTGGATCCACAGGGCGAGTCTTTCACCCGGCAGAACTCAGAAGAGTGGATTTTGTCTCTAACTTTGGAATTTTTTTTTATTATGTGAAGGAAAAAAAATGGTTTTAACACATTTCAAAGCCTCTAAATCGACCATAGCTGTGAGGGCAGGTGTAAATTGTCTTTCTTTGTGTGCCCCTGATAGGGGGCTAGCAAAAATATATCCTTA
Source organism: Tetraodon nigroviridis (assembly GCA_000180735.1). NCBI lineage: Eukaryota > Metazoa > Chordata > Actinopteri > Tetraodontiformes > Tetraodontidae > Tetraodon > Tetraodon nigroviridis. The sequence continues at coordinate 32,056 of CAAE01008763.1, read as the reverse complement.
AAATATAAAAAAAATATATAAATAACTTTATTACCGTGGAACAGAATATGCCTAACAACCAAGTGTAGATAGTGAAAACAGACGTTTTAATTTAGAAATTGATCTGATCAAAGAATCCATTCAGATTTAAACTGCAAAACTGTAAATGAATATAAAAGCTTAAAATGTAAGTTCTGAATGTCTTATTTTTATGACTTTTTAAATCTGAGTAAAAGTAAAATGTCCATTAGGATAAATTTTAAATTTTTAGTTTAATGAAATGAAATTTTAAACATACGTTTTTAAAGCCTTTTGCCTGTTAAATAATCAAAATGTAATCTTGTTCCTCTGACATGCATGAAGGGTCCTCAGAAGCTTCAACCAGATGCAAAAAGGTATAAAACCCTGAATGCAGTCAGGAACCAGCCAGTGTCGCCTGTTTTCCTCGTTTACTGTGTTCCTTCTCCCCGAGGGGGCAGGGGCCAGCCATACCTCCAGCCGGTGAAGCGCACCTGCCACCCGTCTTCATCAGCGCGTTCTGACGCCGTCTCCGTTAAACTGTTCCGTCTCCTGTGGACTGAGCTACATCCTGACTTTCCCTGTTTGCTGAACTTTTGCTAACCCTGTTTATTTCTCTCACTCCTTTTTAAAGGTCGCCATGTCCTCTTTGTGAGGGGTTCATTGCATGTCCTCGATGCTCTTCAAGTTGGTCTTTTTTTGTCAGTGGAGCGCTTTTACTTAGATAACACTGTTTTGTTGTTTAAGCACTTTTAAACCTGAAACTACAGGCTTAAGTTTTACGTGTTTGTGTGTTTTGCATCTGGTTTCAAGAATAACTGGTTCTTAACGAATGCCTTGGCATCAGTCAGAAATAAAAAAGAATATGACATTTACATAATCGTGACAAAGTCTCCGTTTTTGGCAGTAGGACGTGTGTGTCCTCTCACCTGTCAGAGTGACAGACAGGCCTCAGCTCCACCATGAGCTCCACGCTCAGGTCATTCACCAGCCTCCTGCTGACCACCCGGTTATCTTCCTCCAGCCGAGCTTGATGACGAACCCACTGCCACACCTAACATCGAGTTAGACGTCATTAACTATAGTCAACGCTGCTGCAAATGGCGAACGTTTGCACCAGATATTTAATGCGTGGTGAACACACGTCTTTCGAACCTACCTGAGACCTGGAAATCTCTGCTGTGGCCGAATCCTCAACTTGGCCTTTGTAGAAGAAGTGTCCACGACCTGGGGAACAAAGTGAAGCGGAGCACTTTTTTTTTCCGCTTCTGCTCCAAAAAGATGAGGAAGAAGAAGTGTGCACATTTACACACCCGATAACCAGGCATTGATAAAGAGGACGCCGACTGCAATGTTGTGCTTCAGGCCATGAAGAGTTACTCCGCCCTTAGAAAAGAGGAACAAACAGGATTTTAATATTTACCGTAGAGGAATAAATCCCCCCCCTGAAGAAAAGGCTCTTGGTTGACGGCGACTGACCGAAGGCATGGACAAAAGGTCATCGGCCGTCACCCTGACATCCCATCGAAGCTGGTGGAGCTGGTTGTCTCCTTGAGTGTGAAGTCTAAAGAGCTACATGTGGTGAAGAAATGCCGTGATTATTCTGTTCTGGCTCCTCTGGGCCGTGGCAATGTGCTTAACTTCATCCAGGACTTGCTTTCTGCATGGGCTCTACCAAACTCAGGTCATACACCATGAAACCGTCCACGCCTGCCTTGATCTCCAACAGCTTCAGCCTACGTTCAAAGAAAATGGCACGACAACGACCAGAATGATGATTTATATATTGTTATTCTTCTTATATTAGTCATATATATATATATATGAACAAATAAAGACAGAAAATCAGACAGGATTTTTGCGATGTACGGGCTTAATGATGCTCCAACCTCGTGACAGTGGCCAACACTCTTCTGTAGGAGTCCGAGTCTTTGCTCTGAGGCAGCAGTAGAGCGGCCATGCCTCCTGTGGCCAACGCACCCACGCGATGACACGTCTGAACCAACAGGTCCATGTAGCTGCGCAAGAAACGCTTCTCCATGTTGACGTATTTACTGCGATCAGGCAGCAAGAAGTCTCTTCTGTGGCCTGAAAGACAAAAACCAGGTGACTGAACGATCGAGACGCATCAACAGTTGAGTGTGTATCGTCTAAAATGATCAAAATTTTTCATTTTCACTCAAAAACCTAAACAGCTTCTTCAGAGCGCACGACGAACCACTTACCGAACTTGTTAACAAAAGATGCCGAATAATCCCAGATGCCGCAGTTGAGTCCTGCTGAATGGTCCCGCAGCTCATAGAGAATCTCCTCCATCTCAAAAGCGGCCAAAATATTTTCAATCAGCACAGTGGCTTTGATAGATCCCAGCGGCAGGCCCAGCTAGCCACACAAAACAGGAGTGTGTCGGTAAACACTGATCAATGTTCCCTGAGTGCACTTCAAGGTTTGCCTGTCATCATATCTGTGCTGTCACATGTACAGACCTTCTGTTGCGTCCACACAAATATCTTATTCCACAGTCGGGCCTCCATGCTGCTCTCCACCTCGTGATTGAGAATAAAGCAGTTCTGTTTTTCTGGTATTCATTTTGATCGGCGGAGAAGAAGACGAAGAGGCAGAAAGTTACTTTGGACAGGTAGAAAAAAGGCCCACTCTTGTTTTCAAACAAGGTATTCCCACAGTGAAACATGAGAAGTCCAAAGTCAAAAAGAGGACCAGGAACCTTCTTTCCCTCCACCTGAAACCAATGACAGCGGTCTTCAGGGTGAGCTGATAATTCAGTACTAATACACATTTATACTCTCTCTCTCTGTTTGTTTGCCATTTTAAACAGATGAGCCAATTTGATGGTAATAAAATGAAGATACAACCGCAGACAAATAATGATGCCTTATCTGCAGTGTAATCGTTTCTTTACAAAATTATTTAAAAAAAAATGGTGATTTTGACAGTACACAATTGGCTGCTTCACCATGCTTTTATACCTGTTTTATATTGGCAAAAAGATAATCAAAACAAAGGATAAACATAAGAGAAAGGAAGGGAAAAAGGGAAAAAGAGCTACAGCTACATCTCTTTCTGATTCTGATGCAAAGACACTGTTGTGTCTGAAAGTGCAGTGTGCAGAAACGATACCATCAGGTTGTTTTCAACCATGTTCCAGGCACGAGGACGCAGCATCAGCACTGGGCCCTGAGATATATGTGGAACATCTGTTGAGACAGATCACTGTTGGATGGTGGTAAAAACGGTTTCCCAAGTGTGTCACGTTCCTTCAATCAAGCACGTGCATCTCGTCTAAAAGACGCCCCTATCGTAGCCACGTCGAGTATCACGTACAATAAAATAAAACAAAAACCAAAAAACCTCTTACTGGGCAGCTGGTTCAGCACTGCCTTCATGACATTATGAATTCCTTTAATCTGGTTGTGATAAGTGGGACAGTTTCCATCATCAAAGTCCACCTAGGCAAAACACCCAAAGAGAGGATTCTATTACTAATGCACAAAGATCAAAAAAATCATCATCAGTGAGTGCGTCTATACATTCATTCTGAATGTAATCTTTAGAATAAAGAAATCACTTTTGTTTCTACCTGTATGCCTTGTGCAGGTGTCTGAAGAGCTTTAATGAACCGCTCTGTGTCACACGGAGCCAGATCCCCGATATCCACGTGTCTTCTTTGCAGCCGTGGGGGGACAGGTTTCACCCTCCAGTCTGGAGCTCCACGTTTATGGGTGCTACTTTCAGGAAAATCAGGGAGCTCACCTGAAAGGTCACTGTGGGCCTTTCTGGACACTCGTAGCCACAGGACCTGAGTGGGATGACAAGAGTAAAATAAGATTATATATATATATATATTTTAATCAATTCTCAGCCATCTTACCTCATCAACTTCCTTATCAAATGTGGAGACCAGGTCATGGAGGAAGTGGAGGGAGTCTGAGGTAAAAAGTGCCTCATACTCAGCTTCCAGGCCTGATGGAGGAGGAGACAGCTCCATGCCCACTTTCCTTTGTCAAGATCATCACAACACACACGGTGAACAAGCAAAATACTGCGCTTGAGGACAAATAGGAGCCTTTGGACGGCATCTCAACTTCTCTGCTTCTTTAGACTTCCACCACAGATTTTGCGGGGGAATGGTTTACTCTTCAATTCAGAATTCAAATTCAAATCAGTGAAAGTGCCTTTTCTAACCCATAAGTGGTAAAATAATCCAGACATTTAGAGATTTGTTTAATTTAAAAAGTGCTAGTCTTTTTTGGCCCCCACGTGTCCGTATCTTCCCCCATTCTTCAAAGTTTCACCATTTTTCCTATGGCATTAAAATACTTAGAGGAGGAATTTAGAAATCTATACGCCTTTGCACCCTGACTAACAAATAAATGAACAATCAAAGAACTGTAGAAAGGGATGGGATCTGTTGAGGATAAAACTTGCATCGTCTGCTGTAGATTCCTCCCAATAAACAAAGGAGAAGTCTGAAAAGCATTACACGCGTGTCCAAAGTCCATTAGGTTTTTCCCACCTTCTGGTGTCTTACCACCATCTATCACAAATCTTCTTTAGTTTATAAGTTTAAAAAATAGAAAAATATGGCATAAAAGCAATACTCACTGGGATGACGACAAATGCTCTTTGGACACACCCGGACTTTGGTTTCAGATTTTTGTATGTCACTGTTTAACAAATGTTTGTGAGTTTAAAGTCCTACTGTTTCTGTACATAGACGTTGAAGCCCAGCTTGTCCTAGTCTGGAAAACCCAAGTGTTTAATCCTAAATTTAAACATTTAGCACACTTTTTGTTACACTTTTTTTGTTAACCTCTTACCTTTTGCTTTTGAAAGTAAGGATATTAACGACAACAAATACTGTTGACGATAAGGAATTATTTAATAACCATTGAAACTAAAACCTTACTACTATAATACTTAAATTTAGTTGATAAACAGAGGGGCAATTTCAAACAAAAAAGTAATTCTCTGTCCTACCTAATATTAAATGTGTAAAAAAGACAGCCGAACAGTAGGTGGCAGCAGAGATCTCTGTCGTTCCTTTCGTCCAGGTAAAACTCGAACAAGAAAGCAGTGCTGTCACGTGAAAAACCATGGCAACGTTTCCACAAAGATGGCGGCGAAGTTTAGAGTATTTCGATTGTCTTCGAGCTGTTTTCATTTAATACTCCATATACTTGTGTTTACTCGGACAAATTCATTGGAAAACGCATCATCCCTTACGTCCAACGCGACACTTGGTGGTCCGAACGTTACTAATAACGACACGGACGATAATATACTAAATGAGTCCACGACACAACCGCCGGACTACGTGACTGGACAACCCGCTCTGGTCTCCGGACCGCTGCCGTTGTCCGGTCGCCTGCCCACACCCACCGCTGACGGTAAAATCATCTTTAAACGCACTTCCATGCGGCAAAATTTTGATTTTGGACCAGCTTCGACATGACGCTGCGTGTAATTTTTTGGTAGCGCGTATTTGGTGGAGCACGGGGAAAAATGAATACTTGTTTACCCCCAGAGCCGAGGCTGTGCTGAAATCGAATCCACAATTTCCTTCCGAACTTCGTTTATGTCCACAGCTGGTGAAGAAACCCGCTTTTCTGTGCTTCTTTTTTCTTCTTCTTCTTTTTCTTCTTCTCATGTTTTTCGTTTCCGGTGTAGCATTAATGGCAGCGCTGCCCTGCGCAGTTGATAACGGTCTCTTTCTTTTTTGCACGTTCGGTTCTATGATTTTCAAACTGTAACAGATTTGTACATCTCTTTTTTATTATTGGTAGTATTTTTAATTTTATTATTTGTTCTGCTTTCCTTTTTCTTTTTGAATGTAGCAAACAAATAAAAATGCATCATCATCATCATTTGGGTTATCCAGCTGCTGGTGTGTGTAATTGTGTTACTCTAATTGTGTGTCATTATTAGGTGTGTGTGTCTTCAAACCCCAACTCTTTGTGTCTTCTAGTTGCTGGCATATGTCCTTGTGATGAGCGCAGGGATGTGTGTGACAGTAACTGCTGCTGCGACACACTCTGTGGTGATGAAGTGGCCGTGTTTACTGGCTGTTTGGTCGACTCTGTTGGGTAAGAGAATCAGGTTGTAAGACATGTTGAGGCAGTGATTTTGCAACCAAGTGTGACTGTTTTTATTTGTTTCGTTTAAAGCCACCAGGTAATAATCAGCTTTAATATTGTCCCCTGTTGTCTACAACAAATTAGTTGAGAGCTTTAACTTATGATTTAATTACTCTAAGTTTAATAAAAGGTCGTCTTTCTGTATTTTTTACAAGCAACCAGCAGTTTTGCAGTCGGGAAGTGGCGTCTTACTCCTTAGGCAGCACCATAGATGGTTATTCCATCCTCCAGTCTTCTGTCCGGAGGGAGAGTAACAGTGATGTCTTTTGCGTTCAGTCCCATAATGGTAAGTCCCTTCAAAGGACAACATTATTAATCATTAATCATTATTAATAAATCTCAGTAAATCCTTTACTGAGATTTAATTTATTCGGTTCCTCAAGTTCCTGTTGGTGTCCGCTGTAATAAAGTCTAGCCTGTACCTACCTCACTGTGGCCATTTTGCTGTTTGTTTTTCTTTCTTTTTGGTTAAAAATAGCAATGAATTGAGCTATTTAGCCTTTGGTAACATTTGATTTATTTTAAGGTGCAAAATATTGTATAACCATTTAGTATCCAACTGTTGGTTAATAACTTCAAATGTTTCGTTTTTAGGTTTTATTGCGTGCGTGTCTGTGTGGAAAATGCGTGCTTGGATTGCATCAGGAGCCTGTGTTATTTTTCTTGGTGAAAATATAGGAAGTCAGATCTGTGACCTGCTTAAACTGAAAACTCATAGTTTCATGCTGAAAAATCCTCCCTGCTCTTCTTTGTTCCGCTGACAGCGACTGTCTGAACTGTTGTTTTATCCAGGAATCGACGGCTTATCTCATCCATCTCCTGCCCTTCCCACCGACAGCAACTTTGACTCACTCTTTCAACAATTTACCACATTTACTTTCAGCTCAGAGGTAAATGGTGGTAAGCTGTCCACGGCAGAGGCCCCAGCCTTTTCCGGATATCAGGTGTGTCTTTGATTTGAAATAGTAATTCTTCCTTTTTTCACAACAAAAGCAGATAGATGGTGTAAATTCCCATTCTGTGGGAGACTGACACAGAGGAACATGGTTGCTATTGAATTTTTACAAACAGAGAGAAAAGGAGTGAGTAATTACTGCCCGTTTAGTAGTGCCTCTCAGTACATGTTTGGTATTTATATGTGATTGTGACCGTAGAAGAGAGCGGAGAGAGAGGGCAGCTGCGTTCCCGGCTCCCGGCGCGAGTGTTCACTGTGTGGACAGCAACCCTGCAGGTAACTGGTGTTTGTGATATCGATTAACTAAACAATAACAATGAAAGTGTAAAATATTGTTTGTTCATTAGTGTGCATTCTCTCCTTTCTTTGAGTTCTGACAGCAGAAACTTTCACACGGAAAATCCAAACTAGTTTAGTTCTATATCTACTTTAGGACAACAAACCACAACAGTGATATATGTCTGATGTATTTGCATGCATGTGTCTGTTCCTCTCCTTTTTCTGTCCTTCCCTCTTGCTCTATCCCCTCTGCTCCTCTGACCATCAGCACATGACTGCTATCAGCATTAACACAACATATTACAATCATGACACGTAAAGCCTTTGAAGTGTCACTGTGAATCCTGATGCTGCATTTATTCAAAAATGTAATGAAACTATGTATATGTTATTGTTAAACCTGCAACAAAATCATTGTTTGTCTCCCAAGCATTCCTAATGGATCGAAGCAGTCGGTGTTCTCGACATGTGGTGCTGGACCGGGACTGCAGCACTCTGCCTGCGCTGAACATAGACTACTTCAGCAACATTCAAGTTTTAGCTGTGAGTTCTGCATCTGCACTGCTAAACTCTCCATTTTCTCCCTGGACTTTTAGTAATTCAGTGAAATCTTTTCCACATAGGGGAAGAATGACAATGCATCAGTAAGTAAGATTTTCCTTCCTACGTTTTTCAATTGTCATTTTTGTTAACATTTAGTGGGAAATTTGTAGATTTTTAGATTTGAAGATGTTAGTTGTGACCATTGTCAGATCTATTGTTTCCAAAGTTTAAAATGAATGGAATTAATAAAATCTGCTACTTTCTCTGCCAGATTTATATTTTGATGTCAATTTAAAGCAAAAAAAACCCAGCATCCTTTTTTAAATTTTATTATCAGCCGTTTACAGTAATTGATAAACTACAGAATGTCTAATTTAAATAATCTACAGTTTGGATAACCTAAGAATATCTTGGAATTAACTGTTTTCAAAGTAGTTTTGAAGAGTAACTGTATGTCTGTATTTGACGGTTGTGTTTAACAAACAGTTGCTATAAAATAGACCACTGTGAAAATAACTTTTAGTACTTGAGCACAAGTAGCACCACAATTGTGTTCAATTTCAAAATCCTTATGGGACAGAGTTATCAGCTGTTATTTTTGTTATGTTTATTACAGTCGAGCATTGGAAAAAATCAAAACAACTAAAATGTTTGGCTAAGAACAAAAACAATTGCTAGCTTATATTGAGTTGTTAATATGAATAAAATAAGGATAAGTTAGCTTGCAAACCAGTTAGCCCTTCCCCAGCTTGATTTCTAACTACAGATAGATGTAAACTACATGTTGTTGATGTTTCCTGAAGGTTGTTTCCGTGGAGATAGCTTCAGTCGTTCTCCAGTCAGTGGAGGGGACTCGGACCGAGCTCCAGGCGGCTGCTGGGAAGGATCTCCACCCTGTACTCCTGAATTCATCACTCTGCGCAAATGCGGTGCTTGAGGTGAGGTCAGCAAAGACATGGAGCATATTTTGGGGATTTAGACCAGACTTCTTTTAGTTTTTTTTTTTTTGCGTTCTTATAAAACTGAAACTGTAACGATAAATACAAATTTAAAACCTTACTTTTGTTTTTTCAGGTAGCCTACAGGGTTAAATATTCCCCAGCTGGGGAAATACTGAATGTGACAGTGTCTCTGGTGATTGGATTTATCCAGGAATCAGAACTACCTTTGCAACAGGAGTTTCAGATGGCGTTTTCTCAGGTAAGAACCAACAGAACTACGCCAGGCATTACACCATGTATAGAATTTGGCTTTGTCATTTGGCTTTGTGTTGACACGTCTATACAAATTCATAAATTCTTTTTTAATAATCCTGAAATTGGGTCAGAAGTAAAGTAAAGTTAAAATTCTGTTAAATTTAATGGGAGTTGTGCATTTCTGTTCAACAGGACGAGATAACTGTCTACCACAGTGGAAACCCAGGATATGTGACTGGACTTCCTCTTGCCTCAGGAACCAGAACGGCAGAATATCCTTCCTCTCATTAGGTTTTAGATAAGCCTTTATAAAACAAAGAATGTTTGCTTGTGGAGTGTATTGATGCGGATCCTTAACAGTTGTCCTCACTGGGATTGTTAGAAGCATCAATCCCAGAAACACCCTGTCTGTTCTCTACAGTACTGGGGACCAGGATTGTCTCAGGGGCCGACACCAGCGCTCACCCATTCTGTTTGGTGTTGACTTTGTGTCTGGCTGCACATTAAGGTAAGACATGATCACACTCCCATTTCTTTCTACAGTTACATTTCTTTCTTCTATCTCTTCTGTTTCTGCAGAATAACCGAAGGTGCCAATTGCTCCCTTGTCATGGAAACCATGCTAAATGTTTTGAGAGGATCAAATCCTCAGTATGTAGCTTCTTTTGGAAATTCCCCATTAGAGTATCCTTTAGACTGGTTGCCAGTCAGAAGCGACTTCAATCCTGGGGTAAGGACGACAAAAGAGATATCGCAAAATCTAAAAATGACTTTATTTTGATTGAGAACATGTAAATCTAGTTTAAACATGCGTTACTTTGAAATAATCAGCTGCCACTTGTGAGCACAATCTTTGTGATTGACAGGAAACACAGAGCTGCAGCGTCCCAGTGTCGTATCATTTAGAAATCAAGTGGACCAAATACGGGTCCCTGGTGAACCCGCAGGCTCAGCTGGTGAGCGTCAAGGAAGTAATACAGACCAACAAAAGCAGCTTGGTAAGACCGTCCATTTCACAAATTCCAGCAGGAAATGCGCGGGGTTCCAAAAATGAGCATTTTCTGCGTTCCTCAGGCCTTGTCATCGGGAGGCAGCGACATGCTGCCGGTTAGAAGCTCGGTGGCTTTTGTAGCCATCAGTGCCGCTGCTGCTCCTGGCTACAGAGCGATGCCTACCATCAACGCCAAACTGCCTGCCGACTTCTTCTTTCCTTTTGTCTAAACACTGTTGTTGCCAATTTTTAGATATAATGTAAATACTGTATTTAAAATTTTTGTTAAACTATTTAAAATGAATTTAAAAAAATAAATTATTTTCTTATGATCTGAGCCTTTTTTTTTATTTTTAAGCAGATGCAGATTCACTTTTATTCACATATCGTCATTCTGTAGAATTTTTACACAAGCACTTATTCTAATGCACAACAACAAGAGCCCGAACAAGGAACTAGAATTCAATGTCATGCTTCTTGAGGAGGGCCTGAAGCCTCTGCTTTTCTTTTTCCTGTAAAAAAAAAAAAACAGACAAGAATTGCTCTTAATTCATCAGGGAAATAACTTCCACACAAGTGGTGAGGTCACGTAAACACGAACCCATCACTGGGGTAAAACATAGAACACCACGTTCTAAAAAGGGTTTTGAAGAGTTGGAGAAATGGGCACCACGGTGACGGACACAATAGTGATATATAAATATCAAGTCAGATGGTTTTTATTTCTTAATTTTATCGTGGAGAGCTTTAGCTTCTTTTTCTCTTCAATGTTATGCCTTCTTCATAGGTATTTGTTAGCTGTGCAAAGACTCACCAACTTGTCTGTGAGCTGCTGGAGCTCCGTGACTCTCTGGACAAGGTGGTCGTAACTCTCCTTCAGTTTGTGCAGCTTTTGTTGTTCTCGGGTCTTCACTGACACCAGGATACTTGCGGCAAAGCAATTTAGGGGTATACATGAGCAAAAAGTTCATTTAAAATGTGACATTTATTCCCCCACTATGGACCCTTCCATAAAGACGAGGCAGGAAAGCTGAAATAACAACAGACGCTGGTGGGCGACAGAAACCAACCATTCTATCGATGCTCAGTCACTATAAATAAGACTTGCATGTATACCATCATTTTACAGGATTTAAATGTAAAAGGAAGCAGCATCTGAGTTCATAAGAACTACCCAGGTTCAGCCCCAGTGGCACAGCTAAGAAACAAGCACCTCGGCTTGTTGGGACAGTAGACATATGGGCAGAACAAGAAATGTGACAAAAAGTGTTTTTTGGAGAACTATTAACGACTCTATTTTATAAATATAATATAAAAAGCTGAAAACAAACGTACAACCTAGAAAAAGCTTGAGGTTTGTGCGAAATCGGTTCGATTCAGTCAAGCGATATTTTAAATTCATCCAATAAGTGATGTGCAAGTTTCTGTTAAGGTAATGCGCTTGCTTGGGCTCCACATGGGTCATTTCATAGCAGGTAAAGAACTACCGGCACAAGGTACAACGGAGCAATATCCCCAGGATTAAAGGAGGCCACCACAAAAAGGCAGAATTTGCTTACAAAGAGGGAAAAAAGAAACACTGTGTGTTCACAGAGAGGCTGACGGAGGAGGTTACTGACCATTGATTATTCTTGCCACCCTCCAGAGTCGCAGCAAGATGAGAAGACCTATCCCATCAAAAGCGTCTTCATGAAAGATGAAGGCAACATCCAACACAAAGGAAACTGTCACCACCAAACCATCGAATACCTCAAACTTGTGATCGAAAAACTCCTTGCGAAAAGCAAAAAGCTTCCCAGCCAGCTCCAGCAGAAAAAATACCACAAGACCCAAGCTCAGGAAATGAAACACCTGCAACAAAGTATTATTTATGTAGCGAGGTGGTAAAATCAGAGGTTGTTGGGAGGGAAAGGACAAATGTGCGTCTTACCTCGGGGGCAACACTGCCGTGATCCAGCTTTATAATGGACAGGTCGAGCAGCAGCTCCACGAGAACAAAGATTGCATCCAAGATCACCAAACACACCACCAAAATCTGAAAGCAACGTCCGACTATCAGAAAGAGGAAACTCTCGCTCTGCCTGGTTAATGAGGAAAGCTCATGTCTGCACCCCAAGGGACGATTTCCACACTCCCTGCTTTACATCAGTTTGTTGTGTTTCTGCAGAACCTTCCTGTTTTTAAACAAACCTCTTCTATTTTGCTTAACATTAGCACGGACTAAGGCTCTTTCCAACCTATAGAGCGGCAACATCTTAGAAGTGTTTAAAAACGATATATCTGAACACTGTACCTGGAACCGTTCAGAGCAATACATTTGTTTTAGACGTTCCCTGACGGTCAGTGTCGTTGGATATTGGCCGGTAGCCGAACTCAGCTCCTCGCTGTTCACATGCAGCTCTTCCTCATCCCACTGGGCTGGTTGATCATCACCCACAGTGGTAACAAACCTCAGGTATCGGGACATTTTGGTGCCACGCCACAGGTCAGGTCAACAACAAACCAACACCTGAAAGCACAATAATATGGATCACAGTGTTTAGCCCTTCCAGACAGTGATACACATGCTGATTTTACTCTCAGAAATTTTTATTTTATTTTAAATGCATAAAATCGACGCCATCGTTCTGCCTCAGTGTCATTAGTGTTGACAAATACTCTTACCAGTGCTTACATATATATATATATTTTTTACTAAACAATATCGAATACTAAAATAACAAATATGCAATGTTTTACAGCACCAGTTTTAAGGAACACAACCTGTTTCAGACGTAACAAAAACCAACCATCATTTTCTTGAAACCACACAAAGCAGCAGTGAGCAGCACTTCCTGAATGTCAAATAGACCGTTACATCTATGTAAGAAGTGCATTTTAAACCTCTTCATTATTATCCATATTATTAATAATAATAATACTGATAATAATAACAGTAGTAGTAGTAGAATACATTTAAATTTAAAGCGGGCTATGTGAAGGTTTGGTAATATAAATTTCACTAATCTAGATACTGGCTCAGAATATCATTCTGATATTACCATTTTTTAAGCTTTTATTCTCTCTCCTTCCTCCTTTCTTTCTCTCTCTCTCTCTCTCTCTCACACCACACAACACACAACACAACACACACACACACACACACACACACACACACACACACACACTCACGATTGTGATATTATTATCCGGACAGATTTCACCAGTTTACTTCTTCTTTTCTATGTTTTGCATAACAAAAGATAAAAAAAAAAACCCAAACCCAAAAACCAAAACTCTAATCTATTAAGAGTAAAAAAGCAAAGTGAACATTGCACATTAGATAAATCAGACGTAAAGTCAAAATACATACTTTTAACAACAAAAACTTAAATAAAAGCTTAAATATAAAAGAAAAAACCTATCAACACTACAGGTAGGTAAACATTTTTTAAACCCTAAAGATTGTAGTTTTGAGGACTGTTGCTGGATCTCGTGATGAAAACATCCGCCAAGGTTGGTTTATTGCAACGCAAGCAAGTTTTTGTTTTAAGTTGTTTGTTTTTTTTTAACGGCTTTGGTTTGACCAGAGAAAAGCAGAAGGACTTACCGCCGTCCTTGGCGATGTCTTGGAGACTTTCTGTGTGCAGAGCGAGAAGTTCTCGACACCGAGGACAAACAACCCAACCCCGCCTCCGTCCAGCGTGTCCTCCCCTGGACGCGTCACCGACGTCCATCTGCGTCCGTTTGGGTCCCCTGCAACTCTTACAGGAGTTTTATATGTGATCTTGTGTTTTGATGGGTTTTTTTTTTTTATAAAAAATGCGTAAACAAAAGCAGCATGAAAATAAAACTCAAAAACCTCGAAGCAAGGCTGAGAAAGCAGTACTACAGAGACAACGCATTCTCTAAACATGCATAAAAAGAAAAGAACTAACAGTTGATAGTTATAGTTAAGAGGGTTTCTATTTGATCATTTTTAGTATCTCCCTATTTTATTTTTATCCTGATTACTTTTTTATTATTTATTGAGGGATTTGATATTTCATGCTTTCATGTTTTTATCTTTCTTTTTAGTGTATGTGTTAAATAGGATTAAGTCTTTCTTTTGTATTATTTTAGCTCCAGCGGCTTTCTCAGGATGGAGGCGCTTTATACTGGGAGCGACGCCGGCTCTGGTCGATTGGGGACGTCGTCCATGGGTGTCCCCAGACCTGGTTGGGACGGTCCTTGGGGTGGCGTCTCCTGTGGCTCTGGGGGTTGGAGTCTCCGGGTATGAATTGCTCCGTAGTTTGAGCTTCCTTCTTAGTGCCAAGCCTTTCTTTTAACTAATTTTGTGTGTGTGTGTGTGTGTGTGTGTGTGTGTGTGTGTGTGTGTGTGTGTGTGTGTGTGTGTGTGTGTGGGTCGTTCGAGTTATTGACTCTGATGCTGCAGCCCCAACATGCAGCAACAGAAACATGAATAAATAAAAATGGTGCTGATACACCACTTTCTCGGCTTTCCTCCCTGATCAATGGTAACTGTGAAAGGAATTTTCTTTCTCCCGAAAGCGACGACCATCTTTCTGGTCTCACTGACATTCAGCCTCAGGGAATTCTGTTTGGACCCCTCTCCTATTTGTCTATGTCCACTATTCACCAAAATAAGGAAAATACCTGAGTTCTCCTAGCGTCCGCCTCCCGATGAAATCCCCCAAATAACTTTATTGACACAAACTTCAGATACGTGTATATATGTTAAACACTTCAAGGACAATCAAACAGTGGTTTTTGAATTTGTAGTTCGTGGTCCCCTGATGAAGGATCTTCAGGTGTTGTCCTTCTTCAGTTGTTTCTTCATCTCTCCGATCAGGGTCCTCCAGCATCTTTCACAGTTCATTCTGAAGTTCTGAGTCCATTCGAACATAGTTGCCATAGTTTCCCAACTACTGTCCTGGACACAGAGAAGAGAGAGATATGCCAGTATCTTTGCACACAAAACATCGGTTTCATTAAAAGAAATGCAGTGCAAACATGATATAAGTAAGGAGTACAAACATATCAAAACATGAGTATCATAAGTTAGGGAATTATGTGACCATTCCCGCCCTTGCGACCGGTACTACAACGGGAGCAACGGAAACATAAACTCCATTAACTGCAAAAGAATCTTATCCCTTCAAAGGTTCAATACTTTATAAACTATTAGGCTCCTTCACAAAATACAAAATGTATAATTCTTGCACATAATCCCTGATGATCAGCAGAGATTTCATTAGCATAATATCATCAGTGTTTTATTAAACTATAACAGCTATCATTATTGAACAATCATTTAATTATGAACGGTGGTTATCCAAGTCATTTATTTATTTCATTTATACTCCAACATTTTCTCATTTTAAATTCCCAACTCAAATTAAACAAATCATCACTATTCTAAGAGAGAGAGAGAGTAAGTGAGTGTTTTCGTGTTTTCTCCTCATAAAGGCGGGAGTTTCTAAAAATAAAGTGGGCCAGCCTTCCGTGAGGAGGGCTGTCCCACCCACCCTTTCAGGGGGAGCCAGCTAGCTCCAGCTCCTGCAGCTGCGAACCGTTTCCTGTTGCTTCTGATGGTCAGGGAGTGAACATCTGTTCTCTCTGGCCGAGTTAGCCGCTCATATAACATGAGCCCAGGGGGGTTTTCTCTGTCTTCAAGGACAAAGACCATAAATGGAGAAGTAGAGAAGGCCTGTATCACAAATAAAATGAGACGCAGACACAGAAACAGACACTACAAGAGCTTTCTCAGGTTCTGGGTCATTGGTGTCCTCAGCACTGTGGTGTCGTTGCAATTGTTGATGATTCAAAATGACACGAATGGTTGTTGGAGCCTTATAGAACGTGAACTGAGGGCGTGATGGTGAACTGAAAACATTTTTTGTGGAGGTCTCCTGCCAATCAGAGACCCTGTTGGAGGCAGCCATCGTCGGACCAAGGGCTTTAGGCGTGACCTCCTTTTACAATGGCTAGTGTCAGATGTGGGGCTGAAGTGAGTCCCATCTGATAGTATTGCCTCTGTTCATCAGTGAGGTGGATCGGGGCGGCTACGCCTTCCGGTCCGTCCACGAGGCCAGGAGACGCAACTACCCACCCTTGACCTTCCATATTTTCATTGAAGCTAACCTGGTAGGAGAGGTCACCCTCCGTGTCATAGAACAGTGCTACAGCCTGTTGTCGTTGCTTCCTCCTCGTGTCCGTATCTAATAAGGTGATGAAGTGCAGCTGAGCATCGTGGCCACGGATGCCTGCAGGTATTAAAGGATTGGCTGTAGTAATTTGTTTTCATCAGTCTGCGCCAGTAAACCTGCCAAAAGTTTCTTTAAGCTTATGGCAGAGTTTACATACAGACCAAACTGTACATTTTTCTTTTACTTTATAGTTTAGGAGAGTTCCTGACATCAATCTGCTCAAAACAACCAAGTATTTCTACAGAACTGCAAACCTCTAGAGATAAATCTAAATATGCACTCTCTAGGAATATCATGTATTCCTAAACCCAGATTAGTAATCTTTTGATCCCAGCATGACTGAAACCAGAAGCAATTAAAATCTGCGCGTGTTTGTTGGTCAACACGAGAACGCTAAGAGGCCCAAGTGTAAAGAGTTTACACAAACTGCTTTCAAATCTCATTTTATTAAGGACCCTTGTTAAAAAAAACCCCTCCTGGATTACAAGTGAATTCTCATTTGAGCATTATTAAAACATTAATCCTAAAGAGTTTATTCATTTCTCATTTTCTCACAGATCAGACTTCACCAGAAAGCACGATCAAATGCCCATTCCACTCGTGCTGGAGGAATCATCTTAAGAACCAAATGTGTTAACACACTCCAGGTGGGGCTGGACTTTTGTCGACTTGTGTTCCGCTGGCGTTAGCGCTGCTTCCCCAGAGTCCCAGTAACACCCTGCGAGCCGGAACAAACCCCGCTGAACACAGTATCTGCAGGCACACAGAGAAAACGTTAGAATTAGACGAGGCAGAGCGAGCTCATGTCTTGTATAAGACATTAAACGGTGTTTCAGGTCTTCAGTCAGGATCTGGTGAGCCGTTTTCACCAAAACCTGTGCCAAAGACCAGAGTTTCATCTTCCAATACCAGATTCCACAGCAGAAACGAGGGATCTGCCATGGTAGTACACGATTGGTTTAAAACATGGCCGTAACCTTTTTACTCTTGTGGACGGACGTACCTGAACTTCACAGTCCTTTCCATGGATGGACGCAGGGCGCTGCCCCTTCAAACGGCTGCTAGCCCCCTACAGACGGAGAACTTAGGTCAGTAAACCTCAACAGCCAGCACTTCCTGCTGCATTCCAGTCGATATGCTCAGGGTTTTAATGTCACCATAGTTTTTTGTCTGCATGATGTGTTGTATTTTTAGTCATCACAGCATTAGCATTCGCGTGAAAAGATACAATTAGTCTCGTAAACTCACCATCATTGTAAAATGACCAGGAAGGGCAGGGAAACCACGTCTTCATTAAAAAAAAAAAGAGAGAAGGAAAAAAATCAGATCAGGAAATTGACGTGCACAGACACCTTCAACAGAGAAACACTGACAGGAACGTTTTCAAAACAAATCACTGCACTGTAATGATAAAAGGAATGGTAATACTGAATGTCAGACGCCCGTCGTGGTCGCCTGAGAGCACATGTGCAGCCCTGTACTAGGCCTGCCTTGCTGGTGGGTCAGGGCAGGCCACTCTCAGCGGGCTCGACCCTGCAGCAGCGCAGCAGCAGCACACTCTAACACAGAGTCTGCACAGCTGCACTCGGAAGCAGAGTCTTCCTCTACCAGCCCTGTAACACTGCACCAAACACGCCGTCTGGCCAGCTGACTTAGAGCTGGGTTTGGCAGGGAAGCGGGGGATGACAGATAAATACTTTACCTCTACTCTTTAGCGGTGCCCAGGATGGTGACAGCGCCATCACTCTCTCAGGGGGGGACCAGTACGTTCGGGGTGTCGGTCACACGGCATTCTGTGAAAGGGGGGGTAAAAAAAAAAATCCTTACTATAGCGTTTGGCACTTGATTGACGTATATGGCAGCCAATCAGGTCTCATCTTTAACAGGACGGCAAACGAGCACGCGCGGTCGTCCACGTGGGCTACTGCACAACTCCAGCAAACCAAACACCTAGCTAGCTAGACTTTTCATTTATTTTACCGGTACAGAATTGAAGGCCGCACATCTTAATAATACAGAATTTAAATCAACTCAACGTGACAGAGAACATAAACGCCAAAACGGATTCGTTCTAAATGCATTTTCTCAATTGTTATAGGCAGCCTTTAATATTTAACGTGAACATTTAACTTCTACTGCTCAGGTCACGTCATACAGCTTGACTAGATTTATAAATTGATGAATGAAAAAGAGAAACCTACGATATGCCTTGAAAAGGCCCCTGTTGAATACGCGCCACATGGTTGCCGTAGTACGAGAGAGGGAACGGAATATACGTGAACGCTTAAGTAGTGTCGCACTGAATTGTGGGAAAAAATGTTCTTCGTTTTCTTTATTGGCGGATGGCTATTTGAAAAAGGTGCATTACCGCCACCTACTGTCCTGGAGTGTGCTCGGTCTAAAGTTAAGGGTGGCAGACAGGCTGTTACTGAGGGACAATCAGATTGTCATTCATCATTGACATCATAGGAAAGTGTGAAATATTCAAAAAACTCCAGAGCAAGCAGGTAGAGAACTCATGATGATTCCTGATCTTCCTATTGAACACTGGAAGAAAGTCGAAACAGACCTTTTTAGGAATTCCAGAGACTGGTTAGTGACAACGGTCCATGTTATAACTGCAATGAATGGTGGCATTTTGCAGAAGAATATGGTTTCCACCATACCACATCCAGTCCCTGGATCCCTGCATCCACGGGTAAATGGCAAAGCCGATGATGGAGTGAACAGCATTAGGCCACGAACCGCAAGTCAGATCCTTATCTAGCTCTGCTGAGCTGCAGGTTTGCCCTTCTTGATGTGGTCTTCCTCCCACAGAACTCTTGATGAATCGCAAGCTTCACACGACACTGCTCAGCTACACTGGAACAAACGGAGAACTGAAATTCAGCCAAAAACGGAGAATCTGAAATGAAAACCAAAGCAGCCTTGTGACAACTCAACAAAATTTCAAAATGCTCTTGCAAAGGATGATGTGGTGAGATTCACCACCCGGATGAAAGAAACAAAAAAAAAAAAGCTATAGTTCCTCTGGAACTAAACAAGACAACAATCTTTCTCTTTTGTAGCTGCAGCAATGTTACACCACAATGTTGGTGTAAATGGTCGTGAAATCTTCCATCTCCACTGGGGAGAAGTGTGAGGGTCAGGGCTTTGTTTTAACTTGCTGTTATAGTGAATCACATGCGAGCACCAGCCTTCCATTGATCATGCTTTTTAGATCTCCGTACACAAGCGTAAGTCTGCAACAAAGTTCTATTAACCAACTCTTAACAACCAAAAACTCTGGGTTGGACGTTGCACATTTTGACAACCATGCGTTCAAGTTCAAACTTTGACTTTTGAAAACCCCTTTTCCCTTAGTAGCAGCACAGCTAAGGGAAAGAAGAAAGAAACAAATCAAAATCAGCAATAAAAGGTCATTTAAATATGACGTAGACTATGTTTATTGGGTTTAATATTTTTTAGAATCGCTTTTAGGACACACAAACACACACACACACACACACACACACACACACACACACACACACACACTAAATGTAAAAGAGGGTTACTAATTATTTATTTACTTGCAGAAAGTCCATTACTAAGAGTAATAGTTATGCTAACATAGGTATTTATTCTTTCTGATGCTGCCATTATTATGTAATTTTTTAGCCTGACACTTTTGCAAATCTCTGCATATGGGCAAAATAAAATCATGGAATTTAAGTTGCGGTGATTTGAACCTAATTTCATTTTCCTTTTTAATATTACATGCAAGAAATTTAGAGAATATTGAGATTAAACA